>BPLR01001962.1:0-94646 GCA_021605095.1 Caerostris extrusa
GTATTGCTGACGAATGTTGACTTTCCAGATGACCACTTGATGTTGACGTGGTAGCGAAATATGTGAGAGAGATTATCCAGTAAAGCATACTGGCTGATAACGTTGAACCTTCTATATGACTATTTTTCTGTTAGTGCATGAATTAATAGTAAAATGTTGGAATTTTGAAAAAAATACCAACATATAATATAAAATTAATAATCTATTTGTTTAGAAATGAAATGAATAAAATTTGTATACGATATTTTTACAAAAAATATACTCGTAAATATCTCTGTGTTTAAATATGTTAGAGAATTATTTTTGTTGTGAATCGTGTTTGTTACAAAGGCAAATGTAAAGAAAGTGATAAAAATATTTTGTGTATTTAGATTATTATTTTTCATTAATAAACTCCAAGAAAACGGTTAAATAAAACATTCATATAACAAAAATTAGAAGAAAGATAACGTTATGAAACGACATAAAATGTATTTAGCTAAAGTTCTAGCGGAGATTTTTAGCCATATAAAAAAGGGTCATATATTTCAACTATCTTCTTAATTTTCAAAAAAAAAAAAAAAAAAAGTAGTGTAGTACCCGAATTTATATTTCTCTTTGGCCAGCAAAACAGAGTATAAATAGCGTTGGAATATTTTCTAAGTGCTTTGTTAATGAATTTAAAAAAATGAAATGAATTTAAAAAAATTGTAATTCGGAAATTGAAAAAGTAATCATTAGAAAATAATTAGAATAATATAGGAATATTATGCTAACATTAATTTTCTTGGGAATACATATTTGAACAAAAAAATAAATAAATAAAAATAAGCAAGAAATTTCCAAGTATTTTCAGGCTATATTTAAACGTAATAATAAAACGTCTACTTTCGCACTACGCAGGAAAAGTTGAATTTCCTGGCATACGTGCTACACAGAAAATGTCGGAACATCAAAGAGGTAACGATATACCAACAATTCTCTTCACAATGATTAATTTTTAAAAAAACAAACAAAATATATATTAAATATTTGACAAGTGTATACAGTTGTTTGACCAATAAAATCACTGCAATTTTGTTTAAAAGTATTACGTTAGAATTTGTCGTTGACAAATTGAACTAGAATTAGTTAGAAGCCGTATAGCCTAGCCGTGGCTCAAATGGCAACGTGCACCGCTAGTGTGTATTAGGGGAGAGGTACAATCCGTTGGACACGGTTTCAAAAAAAATGAGGATATCGATATCGTTTGGGATGTTCAGCATCTTGCCTTGTCTGGTGGGAGTTTTACATTTTCCCCCTGCGATTCGCAAATGTGGGGTAGTTCCCCTTGAAGCACTGCCCTTCTTGTTCAGCGTCACGGAGCCAAGACAGACTTTTACCTGTGGGTGCTTCATCATAACAGAAACATACTTCCCTTTCCTCCTTTTATGAGACCACACGGGTTCTTGGACTTGGTGTAGATGTTGCTGTCTACCAAGTGGGATAAAAACAAAAATAATTTGATACGTTAGAATTTGTTTTATTATGTTAGATTTGCGTTGATTTGTTAGAATGTACATATTTTTGCATCAATTATACCATTTTCATTTAAATAAAAAAAAAAAAAAAAAACTTAAAAATACATTTATAATCCAAATTACAAACTGAACTCACACTAGCCGAACTCCAGAGCTGAATGTTTACAATTAATTAAATTGTCTCAAAAATCAACCTGCTGCATTAAACGTATCTGATTGATCATAAATCAGTTCGATTTCTCTCTCTGTCTTTAAAATAAGTTGATCGAAATTGTTGACTTTTGCTGTTTTCTCAACATTTCTTAAGTCATTCTAAAGGAAAAGCTAAACTAATCAATGTTGAATTGAAATGTTGCGCTGATTCGCACTGGTAACATTTGGATGATCTTGGTCGTTGCTGATTTTGATACGAAAACTCTTGACCTTGACTTCCACTGTATGTTGAAGATTCAGTTTGTCAGAGCTGATTTTTAAACTTCTCAAATCTACAATTAGAAGAGCTTCGAGAGGGAGTTTGTAAAGAATTTCCTGTCTTCCACGGACACTTTCTTGTGTTAAAATTATAAAAAATGATAGATATATGATAGTTTGTTTTTAAATCTTTTAATTAACTTTAATTTCTTTTCATATTGTTATACTATTCAAAATTTAAGAAAGTCAAAAATTATTTATAAAACCAATTTTTTAATGGGGGAATTATAATTTTAATTATTTTTAAAAATAATGTTTCGTTTAATTTAGCAAAACAAATTTTAAAATTCATAATTCTATAGTGTTATTTATTGTTAATAGAATTGAATTTATTTGATGAAAATTAGTTGATATAAAAATTTTTTTTTTTTCAATTCTTTTTAATGAATACTATTAACAATAAAATTATTCTTTATATTACAATTTTTAATACTACTAATTTTGTGCAGGCTGATTTCCTTGCTCGAAAGGGCATATAAATTGTTTCAACCAAATTATTCTGGTATGTCGGTCGAACAAACTATAAATAAAAGCATTTTGAAAATGAGGACATTTCGAGAGCTACGGGAGAGAATAAAGAGTAAGAATTAGAGTGAGACAGAGATAGTTACAATACCAGACAAACCTAGCCGAAATGCAGTAGTTCTTTCAGACTTACTAGTATAACAGTACATGACTGTCTGGGGGAACACTCATATTGTATAAGTGTATATTACCAATCCTACTATCTTTGTGGTTTGAAAGAGTTTACGAATAGAAAACATAGACACTCCATAGAACTGACTCAGTGATTGCAAGATGTTGGCGTGCTAGAGAGCTCTTGAGCCTATGACTTCTATCTTTACTTCTACTTTGTTTTCTTATTCTTTCTTTGTTGTATTTGTTTATATGTATGTACTCCCCGCCATTGGAAATAAAAAAAAAAATTAATAATTTCTAATATCTCTATCAAGCATGTCTGATGCTTTTGTATAGACATCGTTTAAAGTTTTGATTTATTAAAAACGCTCCCTTTTTTAATTAAAGTATCATACTTGAAAAATGATACTTCAGTTATTGTTCCCAAATTATTTTTAGTAGCATTCTTTATTCAAGTTACTTCAAACACACATTCACATAAAAATATACACATGCTTTCTTATAATTTATAAATGTTTTCTATCGAAGAATATATCATAAATTTTAAAGCAATCGCGTTTTTCAATTCCTTCTAATAGCTCACACTCTCCCTATATATATCTTGGTCAAATTTTCAATCGTTCATAAAATACTTTTTATTCATCCTCAGGTTCAAATACATTTTTTTTGAACTTGTAGAGGATGACACTTGATGTTAATACAATTTTTTTCAAATATTAATTCGGTAATTAAATTTAATTGATTAATTTTAGTTTTTTTTAGATTTAACTTGCATGTATCTACCAATAGATGGCACCAGAGATAAAATTAAAAAAATGAATAAAAATTATTTATTAAGGACTTTCTGCATTAGAGTGAAAAAAGTAAGAATTGACTTTAAAAATTTGGTTTTATATTACTTGTCTATTGTTAAATTATTCCAACTTCATGGATAAATTTGTGTACAATTTTGCAGTAATTTTGTGGCAAAGAAAAATATAAATTAAAAAAATTAATTATTATTTGTAATTAAATACATTGAATAATAACTATATAGTATTAGTTAGAAGTGTTGAAATATAAGAATAAAATTCCTGTTTTCGTTTTGCTTTATTTACATAGTGAGTTTCAAATTCATAAACTCTACCTTTATGTGAATGAAAAATATTTCCAGACTGCTTTGCAAATAATTTTCCCTGAAAAGTTCTATACGAAGTTATTTCTCACTGGTTTTGAAAGTTGTCAAAACAGTCTCAAGAGTGCTAACATTCGCTTGCAATTTGAAATATTTTCATCAGCACCACAATTTTCAGCGTTTTATTCATAACACGATGACATGCGAGCAATACAGAGGCTGTACGCGAAATGAAAAATTTCTGCATTTTGAAAATATTTTCAGTTATGCACATCAGGTGAGAAATGTCACGTGACAACACTTTGAATAAAATAGCATGCCTCGAAATTTTTTACTTGTCAATGAACGGAAGTTTTTTTAAATATATTCACAAAAGAGAATATATGCTGTTTTTTTTTTGCTTCAATTTGAATATTTTAATATATTTCTGGAAACATAATAGTTTTTTTGATGGTTAATAAATATTTTAATCTGAATCTATGCAAAATATAAAGCTAAAATTATTTACGATTTTATATTATTGTTAAATCAGAATTATTATATAAAAAAACAAAATCTTAAAGATAACTTGTGTCTTTGTTTTCGTAAACCAGGGGACCTCGTGTTTCCCTTATCCAATGACATACGAGCATACATTATGATTAAATCAGAATTTTATACAAAAAAAAAAAAAAAGCTTAAAGATAACTCATGTCTTTGTTTTCGAACAACAGGGGATATCATGTTTCACTTATACAATGACATACGAGTTTACATTATTGTTAATAATACTATACTTTCTATAGTAATTAATAATACTGGACTATACTTTCTTTTAAATGAGGATAAAGTAATGTTTAAACTTAAAGTGATCAAAAGTGACAGAAAAATATAATTTTATTACAAATTATTGTGCAAAAGAACATCAGTCCCAGCCAATTACTTAAATTTTTTGAAAATTTTTTTAAACATTTGCTGTGCAAAGAATCATTACACTTTTTACAAACAATTGCTGTTTGTATGTTGCAATACGTCTTTTATTTCCTTTTTTAGCAATTGTTTTTCGATTATATGATTTATGGTATCCTTTTTGGTTTCATTTAGGCTGATTTCTGACAAAGAAAAAGGCTGCCAGTAGAAGGAATAGGCGAACATAAAGCTGTTAATATTTTGAAAATTCTTCTTTTGTTTTAAAGCATGCCAAAGAAAATACTTCTTTGAAATATAAAAGGAAAATATTCGGATCTACAAATATTTTAAAATTTCAACACATTTTATTTCGCTACATAAATAAAATTCGAAAAAATTCACCAAACTCCGAGATTGCAAGATATTGGCGTACCAGAGAGCTCTTGAACCTATAACTTTGGTCTTTACTTCATCTACTTTGTTTACTTATTCTTTCTTTATTGTATTTGTTTATATGTATGTACTCCTAATTAGTGTATTACTAATATATATTACTAATTTCTAATTGCTCTATCAAGCATGTCCGATGCTTTTGTGTAGGCAACGTTTAAAGTTTTGACTTTATTAAAAAACGCACCATTTTTTTTGTTAAAGTATCAAATTTGAAAATGATACTTCAGTTATTGTTCCAAAGTTATTTTTAGTAGAATTCTATATTCAAGTTACTTGAAATACACATTCACATAAAAAACATACACAGGCATTATTATAATTTATATATTTTTTCTATCGAATAATCAATCATAATTTTCAAAACATTCGCGCTTTTTTTTTTCAATTCCTTCTATTATCTAACACTCTCCCTATATATATCTTGTTCAAATTTTCAATTGTTAATAAAATACTTTTTATTCATCCATTCAAGTTCAAATACATTTTTTGAACGTGTAGTGGATGACACTAGATGTTAATACAGGTTTTCCAAATATTAATTCAGTAATTAAATGTAATTAATTAATTTTAGTTATTTTTTAGATTTAAGTTACCTATGCGCATCATCTACCAATAGATGGCGCCAGACAAACTTAAAAAATGAATAAAAATTATTTATAAAGGACTTTTCTGCAATAGAGTGAAAAAAAAATGTAGGAATTGATTACTTGTTTATTGTTGACTTGTTTATTGTTAAACTATTCAAAGAAGTTCATGAATAAATTTGTGCAGTAATTTTGAGGCATAAAATATATAATTTAAAATTAATTTGTAATTAAATACACTGACTAATGACTGTATAGTATTATTTACAAGTGTTGAAACATAAAAATAAAATTGTTCTGTTTCGAAATTCCTGTTTTCATTTTGCTTTATTTACATAGTGCCTTTCAAATTCATAAACTCTAGCTTTTTATGAATGAAAAATATTTCTAGACTTCTCAGCAAATAATTTTCCCCTGAAAAGTTCTATAAGAAGTTATTTCTCACTGGTTTTGAAAGTTGTCAAAACAGTCTCAAGAGTGCTAACATTCGCTTGCAATTTGAAATATTTTCATCAGCACCACAATTTTCAGCGTTTTATTCATAACACGATGACATGCGAGCAATACAGAGGCTGTACGCGAAATGAAAAATTTCTGCATTTTAAAAATATTTTCAGTTATGCACGTAAGGCGAGAAATGTCATGTGACGAGACTTTGTATAAAATAGCATGCCTCGAAATTTTTTACTTTTCAATGGACGGAAGTTTTTTTAAATATATTCACAAAAGAGAATATTGCTGTTTTGTTTGCTTTAATTTGAATATTTTAATATATTTCTGGGAATATAATAGTTTTTTGATAGGGAATAAAACTTTTAATATTAAAATATATAAAATATTAAATAAAATATAATTTTAAATAAATAAAAATAAATTCTAAAATAAAAAAATATAATCTAAATTCTAATCTTATTGACGAGTTTACATTATTGTTAAATCATAATTATTATATAAAAAAACAAATCTTATATATGACATGTGTCTGTTTTCGTACACCATCTAATGTTTCACTTATCCAATGACATACGAGTTTACGTTATTGTTAATAATACTAAACTTTCTGTAATAATTAATTAATAATAATAGACTAGGGGTGGCTAACTCGCGGCCCGCCTTGAACATTTTTCTGGCCGTTGAGATTTATTAACTTTTGCACGATATATTTTTGTAAAAATGAAATAATTATTTTATTTTGTAATGGTCAAAGTAGTGGGGAAACCAATTTATTAAAGAATAGATTATTTGTGCATCCATATATTCAAAAATTAACTGTCGAAATTATGAGAAAAATTAACTTTCATTTTAAAATAATATTCTCACAAAACAAATATTGCATTAGTAAAATAATTATTTTTTAATGATTTCCTTTATATCTATAAATTTTTTATATTTCATTGTTAGTGTTATATGTTTCTTTACAATGTGCGTTTAATATTATTATTATTATATTATCTGTGTTTACATGTAAAAATAACAATAAACACAATAATAATAACTCATTATGTTTCATTTTTTCACTCCAAAAAATATCTATAGTGGGTCTAAATCTAATATAGGGATATATATGATTTTATATGAGGCTCGCGGAGTTAGGATGCATTTCCAAAGCGGTCTGCACGATCATTTGGGTTGGTCACCGCTGTAATAGATTACACTTTCTTTTCAATGAGTATAAAATAATGTTTACAATTATCTGAATAAAGTGATCAAAAGTGACAGAAAAAAATATTTTTAATTATTACAAAATGTTATGCAAAAGAACACCAGTCCCAACCAATTACTTTACTTTTTGAAAATCTTTGAAACCTTTGCCATGCAAAGAAACATTACACCTTTTACAAACAGTTATTGTTTGTATGCTGCAATATTTGCTTCCTTTTTCATTCGTTTTTGTTGGCATTTTTTGATAATATCATTTGTGATGTCCTTTTTAAGTTCATTTAAAGCTGATTTCTCAATGAAAATGGCTGGCTAATAGAAGAAATAGATGAACATCAAACTGTTAATATTTCGAAAAATTTTCTTTTATTTTAGGCCATGCCAAAGAAAATTCTTCTTTGAAATCTGAAAGAAGCGTAGTCGGATCTACAAATATTTTTACAATTTCAACACATTCTATTTCGCTACATAAATAAAATTCGAAAAGAATTCACCACTTCTTGCTTCTATACTTTAAAATTAAACTGTCAATCAAGTCCATGCCGTCCATATGTTTGTTGTTGTTTCCAATAAGTTTAGTTTTTTTAGTGATGATAATTTTTTTCTTTCCTCTAGTACCTCTTGCAATTCTAAAGGGTTCAATTGTACCCCAGTTAGTAGCTATAGTCACGACATAATTATCTTTCCATTAAACTACTGCAATTCCATTTTCAAAGTGCATTCCATACTCTTCTTTTTTACTTTATGAACATGCTTGATGGGATATTTTCATAGCCTGTTGTCACGAAAGTTTCCAAAAAGCAATCCAAGGAAAATTCCACAAAATCTTCATCATCTTTCAAGGCTTTCATATAATAAATGTTTTTATTTAGAACGATTTTCTTTGGGAAATCATATTTATCTGAAGCAAAAAAATTACATAAATGCACTTTAGAAAAATGTAAGTTATTAATACATGTTCCGCTTTGGCAAATATTTCAAATAATTTCAATAACTTTTTAAATATTTATTTACATTTATAGAAAAAAAAACAGCACTTCTACCTTTAGACACCATTTCACTTACTAGAGTTAATAGAAGATAAGAGTGTCTTAATAAAATCATTTGATCTGTGCTGGAAGATCAACTCAATATTTAAAAAAAACTCATAATAGTAAAAATACGATAATTTTTTTATAGAATTTTGTTCTATAACAAAGTTATGTTTTTTTATAGAATATTTATGTCTGAATCATTGTTCCTTTTTCAACAATATAAAAAATATCACAGGAAAATAAATATTTTCCTTAATATTGCGAAAGTTGTAATATCTATTATGGATTATTTATGCCCAAATTGCTTACTGAAAGTCTATAAATGGAGGATATTGTTTCCTGGAAGTTAGCAGCCCAATGGCAAATTGGCTGGCGCTCTGGCCTTTGGTAACCTGGATTTCAGGTTCGACTCCTGGCGATGGCATGAATGTTTGTTAATAGTTCGAAATCCTTGTTAAACAATAGGTACCAGTCTAATTAGACAAAAAGTGTGCACTAAATGACCGTAGAGCAGAACCCAAACCAAACCTGAACGGCTATCAAGAGTAATTGTCTCACATTTGCTTATCGTATGGGGAAAACTCGCATTGACCTGATTATTAATGTGAGACACTTATACTCGCTGTGACAATTGCCAATGAATATCTTTGGTTTGGGAAAGAAAGACAACCATACCACTTGAATATCTGAGCCATTCGGCACGTTATCTACGAGATTTATCTCTGGATAGCAAGTGTATATGCTGTTAAGGACATTGGTTCTATTGTCAAGAGAACATACGGTGAATTCCATTTGTAATGTGTTTCAGTCAATGCTGGAAAATGTGTAGGCTAGTGGAAAGTGAGACAAATATTCACTCAACAACAAAAAAAATTATTTTATTGAATATTTGCAATTTCTCACAGATATATCACACAAGTACAGGAAAACCTCTTTCAACGCCTTTATGATGGACAACATTGGCATACTAAGGTACTGTCCTTCACTTTTGATATCTCTTCAGTCTTCTCAATGTTTATTATATTCTAAACAAGATTTTGCCGTAGTCTTATCGCATTTGAAGGATGTAGGCTGGCACTTTAGTTCTGAAAGGAAGTGATACTTATCCTAGGGAGCTATCAAGTGCACTGATGGTAGCCTAGGGTGCCTCTGGAAGGTGGAATCTTATAAAAATATAACGGTAGTGAAAGCATAAAAAAGGAGAGAAGATATGAAAAGTATTTCTACATGTTTCAGTTGTTGTGGAACATTATTTTCTACGTAAATACACAAAATGCGTGTTAAAACAGATCGGCCAAGTCCACCGACAGGTCTTCATAAGAAAGAACTTGTAAGCTAGTTCAGCTTACATCAACAAGTGCGTATGAGGACTTGCTGAGAGTATTATATTATAAATAGATGGATGATGCAAATGATGATATTCACACACAATTATTATTTACATATTACGTACAAAATTTATTAATTTAAGACACCAACTAATAACTATTTATTTATAATTTCCAAGTTTTTTTTTACTTTATTGGTAGATACATAGATAAATAAAAGAACGAAATTTGTTTACTATAACATTCTGTTTGCTTGATATAATTTAATCTTTAATAATCAACAATAGTTTGTAAACTTGTTTCTGTTTGCTTGCATTTCTTTTGGATAGATTTTCAGGAGACGCAGAATAATTATCTTCCTGAAAAGGGAGTGGTACGAAAATTAAGTTTGGAAACAACTGGTATAGTATTTTTTAAATTATGATGATTCTTCTTCATTAGCACAACAGCCCCATGGAACTGTTGTTTTTCAATTGTATAACTTTTAATCTTATGAACAGTCAATAAAAAACTAAATTACTACTATTACATATTGATTCGAAATTTGATAATTTTGCATCACAATAAAAATATTTCTTCTGTATTGGTTCAACAGCTTCATGGTGGAACGTGGCCGTCTGCCTACTGGCAGATTTCGAGACAGGAGATATTTACTTTTTACTGGGTTTTTCTTACAGCATAATAGACCGGGACCTACGGTTTAAAGTGGCCGAAACTACATTATGATGATTAGAACCACTATTATCTAATAATCAACTGATTTGCTTTATATAATTTTAATAAACTGAAAATAATGAATTATAATTGCATTTATTTATTTTTATTGTTCAAGATTATTTTATATTAAAAGTTTTAAAAGACACAAAAGAAAGATAAACAAAAAATTAAACGTTTAGTTTTCATTTTTTGAAAGATTTTTAGTTAGTTCTCTTAAAATATACAATTCTTTCAGTCAGATTCAATTTAATTTTAAAAGTAATACAAATTCCCATTTGTAACATTATGTCTGTAGAAGTTAAGTATTCTTCGATGTTCGTCCCTCCCATTGATTGAGAGACGGTAATTAACCTCATTTCCTTCAATGTCAGTTAACTTAGGTAGTTAAAGTTTCTGGGTGTATATTTTCTTGAAGATGGTAAGACGTAATCATGTATATTTCTCTTTGCATCCCCATTAAAGTTTAAACAATAGTTCTCTTAGGTCAGAAAATCCGCCCGTCTTTTCAAATACAGCTGTTGAGGAATTTCCCATTACATGCACCTGCGTTAACAAAATAAACTAAAGAAAAAAAGGCTGCATTCGAATAATTTAATTTCCATTTTCATATTTAGATAGTCACAAATTTTAAAAATACTTAGATGTATGTATCAAATAAGATTCTCTGTAAGAGAAAAAAAGAAAGTAAATCAATACATATTAATTTTTGGAAACAATGAATATACTTTTAATTTCAAAGGACCAATTGGTTCGACCTGCTGTTTTTTTTTTTTATACTACTTGGTGGACAGTAACACCTAGCTAAGTCTATAAATCCGTGTGGTCTCATGGAGGGAGGGAAAGGGGGCAGCTTCTGTTGTGATGGAGCATCCGTAGGTAGAAGTCTGACTTGGCTCAGTGACGCTGACTTTTTAGATAGGGTTATCAGCCCTACGCCCAATAATCTATAGTCACAGTAGACCAGGACTTACGGTTTAAAGTGGATTCCGAACTAAAAATATGCTTGACACCGCCGGGACTCGAACCCGAAACCTAGTTGATTGAGATAAGAGAAATTACTCTCCGGCGCTTTTTACCAAAAACGATCAGATCGTCAATTCTACTACGTTATATGGATGGTATAGCATAGAAACCAGTTTTACTTTTAAAATTAATTTATTTTTATTCCTAATTAAACCTCAAATTAAATGTGAAGCTCAAGATTCATAAGGTATGCTTTGAGCAATTGTTGAGCCCAATTTATTGCTAAATTTCAATTCGAACTCTTTTTTATTATCACGGATTCTATTTATTAAAACAAATATAATAAAAATAAATTAGATAACACATTTAAATCATTGCAATATAAATCTTATTAACTAGGATTTATTCTTTTCTAAATTTAATTCGTAATGCTTACTATTCAATTTAGTTTTACACTTCACAGAGAGCAGATTACACAACATTACATAAATTCCCGTGCGAAATATATCAGATGATTTAACTTATATTCTCAGTATTCATGAATAAAAAATGCATTTATTTTAACCTAGTATATAATTTTTTTGTCCATGTTTACTTTAAGATATTATGAAGCAAGCAGTTTTCTATTTCAGCATACATTTTTGTAGTATATGCCATTTTATCTCTTATATAAACTGGGTTAGTGTTACTCTCGTCCGTAGTATATCCTCAAGCTATACGGGCCCATGGGGTGCTAAATGAATAACAGTCGTGTTCAGCCCTTGCTTATGGCATAAAGATAACTGCCTTTGTATTGCCAGCTGCATTAGAAAAAATTCTTTATAAATCATAAACTAATGAGAAATTGAATATCAAAGAGATACGCTATACGAGAGAATGTTCAATCTTTTCCTGGAATGGGTTTTAGCAACATTTGCTTAGTCTGGTTGGCTGGTTTGTATTTTCCTGTATTTATTTACAATTTATTATTAGAAAAGCATTATTCCCCTCTTGCGAGTGTGTTACAATAGCCTTCAACTTTATCATGTTTCATCTTGGATAATGCTGAAATTGCAAATTATCTCCGAAACAATGGAAATGTTAAAAAGAATTTGTGATTATCTAAAAGATTCAATTGCTTCATAAAATGATTTAATTGATATTCGGACGCTTGGCAAATTCATAATCATAACTCATTTTCAAACAGTAGTTCCGATTTTTAGAAGATTTTATAAACATTTTCAAAAGTGAATTGCTCTCTAATCGTGGAATTTTTAATGGAAGTTTGAAATTACTTATGTTATCTAATATTACTGGGAAATTTATTAGCTTAGACCTTTTAGGGAATTTATTAGTGTAACCACACTTTGTCAAATTTATTAGATTGACATACTTAGACCGATATAAAATAAATATTTGGTATACTTGGAAACTATCAAATATTTTATAAATACTGCTTTTTTTTCTCAACTTGTGAAAGTGGTGGCAAAGTGCAGGAGAAGTCAGGTTCGAATCTTTGGTTGCTTTAATTTAGTTTGTCACTGTACGGTCATTTTTTTGCACACTTTAAGGTAATTATTTCAGGCCTACAGTGCAACGTGGATTCTGAACCACTAATAAACATCCATGCCACCGCCAAGATTTAAACTGAGGTACCAGAGACCTGAGCTCCAGCCAATTGGCCATCAGATCACTTCGGCTGGTGGCGTCTGTTGGAATCACTACTTTAAGAAATGAGCACATTCGATGGCGATTGCACTTCGATGTGTAAAACTTCTCGCATCGAGAATTAAATTTTACGGCTTGGGCTTCAGAGATTTTATTCAATACGACATGCAAATGCAATCAGCTAGTGCTAAATGTCTTCCTTTAATTATCTATCGGTGGGCTGCTATATAATAAATAAATATACAGTATCATATCGACATACATAGATGGCAAGACATACATAAATTGAAGTGGTAACATATATTGTGGCAATGCTAACGTACGCTGTTGGAGGGCTCAAATTTAATTCCTCTTGCAATTTCTGTTGCAACCATTCCTTTCAAAGCGGCTTTGATGGCTAATTGGCTAGCGCTTTGGCCTTTGGTACCACATGCCTCAGGTTCGTATCCTGGCGAGGACGTGTATGTTTGTTAGGGACTTCGGAATCCACGTTAAACTGTTGATTTAGTTTAATAAAGTTTGTCGCTCTATGGTCATTTTTTTTGCACACTTTATTCTAATTAGACAGGGACCTACAGTTAAAAATTAGTCTAAAGTGTGCAAAAAATGACCATAGAGCGACAAATCAAACTGCCTACAAAAACAAGAAGTCTCGATGATGAATGTGTTAACACATCGCTAGTCAGACTGCGTAATTGAAGTTTTATGGGTTTTCCTCAATACGGCACCCCGAATCCGGGGCAGTTACTCCTGTTATCTTCTTTTTCTGTTATCATTGATTGACGCAACTTTCAGTTGATATAATAAAATATTTATTGGTACAAATACTCAATCCAGCAACCGCCCGCCATCAGCAACTCCGTCGCGTTCTTTTTTCTGCCCTTGCTCTTACATTCGAATCCCCGTATAAGACAACAGCCTTATATGGAGGAGGAGTTATGGAGGTCTCTTGTTCGTGGCGCCATCTGTTGTCATTTATAATGACAAATAGTTTACACTCCTTATCAGCCGTAAGAAAAACCGAGGTTCACCGTTCAAAAAAAAAAAAATAAATAAATAAAAAAAAAAATACTACACAGTAGTGTTTGGGGATATCTTTTGAATATTGAATTTCGCTTCCCTTTTAAACATACTTCTTTAGCATTGAATTTCGTACAAATCAAGAAAGAAAATACGATTTGAGTAGTTTATAGACTGTTTATTTTAGTTTTTATTGAATTTGAATGAAAAAGAAACCATTACAGTTTAAATAAGTTGTTTATTGCCAGATAGCGTCTTTTGTCAACTTACGGATAAAATAAACAAACCAAAAAATAGTTGATTCCATTTATTTCAATACATTTCCAATCAGAATAGAAAGAATTACAAGGGCTTTTTACATGTGTGTAAAAGCGATTTAAAGTAATAGCTGTCCTATAAATTTATTTTTATAGTTCAAAGCTGACGTTTGTTCATTGAATCCCTTTAGTTACAGTTCCCTTTATGCGTTGATATTAAGGAAACAAGTTCAAGATCTTACAACTTCAATATGGATATAAAAGCTTAGAAATGTTGGAATGTCTTTTAAATACAAAAACAAAAGTATTTTAATATCGCGCCTTTTTATCCAATAGCTTTTATTTTGTTATCTCATGTCGTTTTAAACAATTTATCATGATCTTGTTTAAAAGATTTAAAGATGTTATAAATTCTATTGTTGTGTTTTTCAAAGGTATTTCTTTTATTATCCTAAACTTTAAAATTAAGATATTACAAAAACTTTTAAACTAACATTTATATCAGGAATGTTCTTTATTTAAAGGATATTGTTAGAATATCTATAGATTAATAAAATGTTTTTTTTTTTTCCCAAAAGTGAAGTTTTTTGAAATTTTTGTTAATATCTTAAAATAGTTCTTCAAACTGGGAACAACTCTAAAGCTAAAATAAAAAATATCGTGATTTACCAAATATCAATTCAAGGAAGGAAATTTTTTCTAAAAAAATTTTTTTTTCTAATGCAGGTGGCAAATAGACCGTGATCTTTTATTCCATAAGGGCTGCACCGACGTTACTCACTTTGCACTACCCAGGGGGCGCGTGCAACTTGAAGATAAGCCACGGACGCGGAGTAACAATGCCCCGCAACGCTCTACGATTGAAATAGGACCGGGATCTACGGTTTAAAGCGGATTCCGAACCACTACAGACACCCATGGCAACGCCGGGGATTTGAACCTGATACCTGTGGTACCGAGCGCCAGAGCGCTAGCCACCACTCGGCCATCAGGCCTTCCTAAAAAATATAATAATAATAATAAAAATAATAATATTAATTATAAATCAATGATCTGACATTAACGAGTTCAGCTGGAAAAAATGATGCCTAAGTCCCAAATATGAATGAATTCATTTCATGCTGACACTGTTGGTCTTTATGTACATTGTGAATCGTTCAACTCACATAATCAGAATTATGAACTTCTATTGAAACGAACTAAATTCCGGTCTCCAGTTATGATATAGCATAGGTAAAGATTGAGCATATGAATAGATTTAAAATTTTATTATGACCAAATATTTTAGGTAGATATAATAGTACTATTTTCATGTTATAAGTACAGTAATTTTAACTGGGGACATTAAAGTAAAAAATCTAACTATTAGAAAGCATGTACAAATAATAGAAAATGTTTTTATATCGATCAAAAATTTGTTGCTCTTAAACATAATAGAGAAAGTATGCATTTACACTATCGAATTTACTTTTTAAAATTGATTTTTCGAATTGATAATTAAAAATAGATTTAAATAATTAATTCCATCTTGTAAACGCGCTTCCTCCCACTCGCTGGCAGAAACTCTCAGAAAATGTCAGTAGGCCTCGTGACTCTCACCCGATAGTAAGTACAGCGCAACCGACGATGCCGCTGAGAAACGTTTAGTTTATAGTCTCTCATCCGGAGAGGAAATGCATTCAACTCAACCTTGCGTAATAGTTGGCCTACAGACTTTTACTAGAAGAGGGACTATAATCTGCGCATCCCGCGCAAACCTGAGTATCTTTATTTTCGTCTCATAAGTGGAATCCTTCTACGAATCTATAAATATGTCTTTAAAGGTATTAAATATCGCATATGTGTGGTGTGTGTGCGTGTGTTAATAACGTTGTGTGTTCTCCAACCTGTGCTTCAAGTATCTTAACCCAATCACATCCAGTTACAAGTCAGCTGCTACAACCCACAACACTACAATCTGGCGCCCAACGTGGGGCCCACTCTAACCTACAACACTACAATATTTCAATACATTATACTACGCAACTTTCTTCATATATATTACATTTTTTAATCATAACGATGTTCAAAGATGATATTTATTTTCTTTTAATGCATCAATTGTATTCTAAATAACAGTTATAGGAAAAGATTTTATTCTAGATATTATATATTCTTTAGATAAATGTGCTATTTAATAATCAAAACATCAAACACATTTAATTATAATTTAAATTATTATCATAGTATAAAAACTTTTCTTAATCTTATGCAATCTTCAGATTAAGAGAAATGATGGCAATCTTATCATCGCGCTAATTTCTTTTCAATGGTTTGTGAGGCGAAAAAGAATGAAATTATTCTCGAATTTTATGCTTTATTTTTCAGTTCGCTATCTTTATTTATTAATTCTTTCAGACATTTATTTATTTCAATGGCCTAAAAATGGTAATTAGAACATAAAAGTTATTCATTTCTTTAAATAAAATAAGTACTTATTTTCATTTGCTGTTATTTTTATTTCAACTCACTCAATGATACTTAATAATACAATACAATAAATTTGTTACTTAAAAACTGCACCTCTTAATTACCATATTAATTTTTAGTTTTTCGTTTTTTGGCTAAAACCATAACTTACTCAAATATATTTATATGAAATATGGTAATTCGAATAAATAAGCTTCTTTACATTAACTAGTTATTTATTATTTTTTTTGTTGCGATTTTGAATTCTATTCACGCAATGATAATGTTTTCTTAGTTAAGAAAATGGCTACAAAATTAAATGATTATTTTAAATTTTGTTTTATTACAATTACAAGTTTCTCATTATCTTGTAGTTTATTATACATATCGGTTAATAAAAATATATCGGGCAAAATTATTTAATAATAAAAACAATGTTAACAGAATTTCAACGTATTTTGTGAATAAAAATGTTAAGCTCATGAATGTTTTTAGTACGTCTACAGAATTGTTATTTTTAACTTAATAAATGATAAAGGGAAAGAATGAAACGTTAAGTAATTTTAAATCTTTTGACATGCTTAGTAAAAAAAAAAAAAATTAAAAAAAAAAATGGGATTTCAAATGTATTTACGTTATATTTTAGAAATTCAAGTTTACATTTTACAGCATTAAGTTCTTTAGATACAATTTCATTTTATTGCTCAAATAATTTAATTAACATTTTATTTCATTGTTCAATTGCAATAAAATAAAAATATATTACATTAACGAACAATACTCATATATATATATGTAAAACCGAATTATAAAATAAATACAATCTTATGAGTTGAACTTATCCATTATTATATTGGTTTATTTCAATTTCGCTAATCATACATCAATTAAATGATTATAATATACCGTTTAACCTAAACATTAAAACCAATTATACAATAAATTAAGTCTTACTTTAAGACATAAAGAAGCCTTGATACCCTACTGATCTCTTCAACTTATAGGGTTAAAATGTATATTTTGTTCCACGATTCCAAATGAGTAAGGCCTAATTATTGCAAACTCATTGGGTGTGATGATCATGTCTGTTTTCCCAAGTTTTCAGTCTCTAAAGTCACGCATGACCTGGATCGCCATCAATCAATTTCGTCGGTTAAGAAGTCTTTTTCCATTTTCGCAGCCTGGTGGCCAAACGGCTGGCGCTCTTGCCTTTGTAGAACAGGCTACAGATTCCAATCCTGGAGGTGGCATATAGGTTTGTTAGTAGTTTGAAATCCACGTTAAACTGTAGGTCCCAATCTATTTAGCCCTTGTGAGCACAAAATGACAGTCTAGCGACAAACAAAACCTCCATTCTCTTTTGTCGAATGAATATGAATACTGGCTTTATGCCATCAGGTTTATTAATTACAGTTAACATAGACGCATAATGGGATAATGCGATGACTAAGGTACTCCCATATGCAAAAGTGTAGTGAACTGTGTGTTGCGAGACATTACCCATATCACTGATATTGAATTCTATGACAATGGCAATTGCTTCAAACATAGCATTCAAACAAGCATTGTAGCATAGCGTTGTAGCGTAGCAAGCATAGCTTTGTAATCTAGCATTCAAACAAGCCTTCACTCACCTCTCCATCAATAGCATTCGCATAGTCAATGATTTATATTCCCCTGGATGTTACAACTGAGGGCCTGAATGGCTAACGCTCTGGCGCTCGGTACCACAGGTTTCGGGTTCGAGTCCCGGCGGTGCCATGGGTGTTTGCAGTGATTCGGAATCCACTTTAAATCGTAGGTCCCGGTCTAATAGGGATCGTAGATCGTCGCGGGGGCATTGTTACTCCGCGTCCGTGGCTTATCTCCAAGCTACACACGACCTCTGGGTAATGCAAAGTGAGTAACGTTGTGCAGCGCTTGCCTTAAGGCATCCAAGGCCAAGCTGTCTTAGTGTTTGCCAGCTGCATTAGAAAGAAAAAAAAAATAGTTCAACTGATAGAACTATCTTATTGCAGCATGTTTTAAATGGTTGACAAGTAGTTCCCAAAATACCTTTATACAGCTGTGAAACATGCTTTAGCCCGATCCTTAACTATTTGTCTTATATGCTGTACACTGAGACTGCACTAACTATTACAAGCTTATATATGACATGGAAAAAAATATTTAAAACTTGATATAAACAATATTAAAAAAACTTCCTAAAATTATCCTTCGTGAAATATAAACAACAAATAAATACAGTTTATTAGAAGTATTAAAAGTTTGATAGTTCATTAGTAAAAGGGACCCACATTGAGACTGTTATACCTATTATTTACTGAAGTTGCAATTTATATATTATTTATTAAAGACTATGATCTAAAATCTATTCTTTTAGACAGTTAAATAGAACTATTTAATTAAAATAAAATAAAAAATAATTTAAATAATAAATAAAATTCAATAAATGAAAACTGAAATAAATTAGTTTAAAGACAAAAAATAGAAAAAAACGAAATTGGAATGCGTTGCTGGATCCCTTCATTAATTTTTTTTTTTTTTCGGTTTCTCTTGGGTTTATTTATTTCAGCTTTCATTATTAAAAAAATATTAGCTCATTTTTCTCACAAAATTCCTTTTTGTAAAGAAGAAACATTCATCCTTCATTTTAAAATTTCGACGTTATTATTTTATAATATTTAAAAGAAAAGTAAAAATGAAATTTACATTTACATTTTGAAGTCAAAAGCCATACACATCATAAACAATCAAACTATAAATTTCGATTTAAATTACTTAAAACTCATTTCATGTTTCATCACAAAATTTCTTATTTGTTGTACTTGATCACTCTTGTATGGTAATGTTAATGTACTATGGCAATCACTGTGACAATAATTATGGAAGTATTACAATCATTATTTGATATCATTATGGCAATTGTAATTAATGTGCCCTGACAAAAAGGGAATGCTTGATTCCGATAGTTGGTGTGCGCTGAATCATTGCTTTCAAAACATTAGCAAAGTGGGTGGTGTTTGGCTGTGGAATCACATATATCATTTATTGGTTTCCAAACTACAGTATGTAGGCTAACACTGGCCCTCAAGCACCATCATTCCAGCCCACCACAGTTTATTTTTATTTTGGTAAATTTAAAATGTAAGTAAATCATACAAAATAATAATCAGATTGTTTTACGTAACGACCGATTAAATAATGCAAAAACTGACAAAGACAATGAAATTGAACATTTTAAATGTAGTTAATAATGCGATATTTGATTTAAAAACTTACCGTAAATAAGTACATAGGTATAATTAATTCCCCTTATTGAAATCAGATGAGATTTATATAACTGTAATTTTCCTGTGACAATTGTTTGCAGTTGTGGATCAAGTGTATTAAATTTAAATTAATAGCAATGACTTCAAATACTCATATTAATTTAGATCCTCTTTTTTTTTTTTGTGTATATTTCATTTTTTTTTTTTTCCGTATTTAACTAATGGAAAAAAAGTCATGAGAAGGTTTAGGCAACTGACCAAATTTTATGAGTGAAAGAATCATAAAATTTAAGCAATAGTAAGTTTAAATATTTTTCTTTGAAAATATCTTTGCTCTGAAAAATCAATAATTTCCATTTGATGTTCCGGGGTTAAGGGTTTCTAGGTTGGCTTTAAAAAGACTTTAGAAAAAATCTTGATGTCGTTTACAATTTCATCAAAACCTGGAAAACGAGACTTAAAAATAAAATTTTTAAACTCTCAAAGATTACATTGCAAAACGTACCAGGAATGGAGTCTGTCTGCTGAATGGACATTTAGAGTGAACTGAATATTAAAATGGATGAAACAATTTTTTGTTCAATTGGGATTGAAACAAAACAATTTTTTGTCGAAAATACTTAATACCAGTTTATAAATCAGGCAGAAGCAGTTTTTCTCCTTGTAATTTTAAATCAAAGTTATTCATATGTATAGTTAAATCTACATATGATAATTTGCATAACAACTCATTGTTTTGTAATTCAGCCAGAGGAAGAATCTTTTCATTCAAGAAAATTTCAAATATTGCTCGGAACTCAAAATCACGTTAGAACGTTTCGCAAGTAATCCAGCGTATTGTAATATAATATAGTAAGTCATTTTCTACACTCTTTTCAATTAGCTTTCGGAGTTGACGATGATTGAATGCTTGTGATCTGATGTAATTAACAGCTAACATGACTGACATTGAATCTCCCGACATATATAAGTATTTTCGCTCAGAGATTATTGATGAATGGTGAAATATACGACTAGTGGTTTTTAATCACAGTCATTTTAAACGACCTTTGATACTAGACCAACGACATCTTTTTTTTTTCATTCATGTTTTTGCCCCCATCAGTAGTGAAGAACAATTTTTTTCCGTAGCAGATTATGTTTTGAACAGAATTTTCAACTACTTTAAAAAATATCTTCTCCATGGTTGTGCTGTGAATGCTATGAAGTCGAGAAAGTCTCCATCGTTCCAATAATATTTATCCTTCTAATAAAAATAACAACTGAGCAGTATCTAAAACATTTGTTCGCTCATCCAAGTGCAAAAAAAGAACTACTCTTAAGAGTCGATTTTTGTCAGACAATTGAGTTAATGCATTTTTTTGCAACATCATCTACTCTTCGAGACATTGTGTTTTAAGACAAGCTGTTGCTTTAAAATAAATTAGATTTTTCTGGAATCATTTATTCTGCTGCTACAATCACGCAATTGTTGATTAATTTGCTGTCAGTAAAAGTCGCTATTGAATGAGCGCTCAGCAGCTCATTCAATAGCGAAACATGGGAAACTTTTTAGCGCAAATTGCTGCTTCTGGTTCAGTATTTATTTTCTTAAACAATAATAACTGAGATTTCAACTAACATTTCAAAGATTTATATATTTCATTTCGGATAACTCCGAAACGAAACTTTACGTATAAGTCCAAATTATAGTATGTTTACATGATTAGTTAGCTAGGTTTTGGCCTTTGGAACCTAGTGGAGGAGTTAGTATGGCAATTAGGCTAATAAGTCTGAAATCTCTGGCATATATTATAACATCAGAAACCCTACTCTCTTCCAAGCTTTTCTCAATCTAACTCATCAATTGGAGGGAATTATCCCTCTGAAGGTTTTCTTGACACACATTATTCCTCCTCTGCATTCTTTTTGGTGCAGTAAACCAACATAACTTTACATTAAAACTTAATTCTCACTAAAAATAGCTCATCGTAAATCAACAATCAATCAGAAACATGATTCTTTGCCAACTAATACTTTTTGAATGGCTGGCATTTTGTGTTTTACTATGTGTTACTTTGTGTTTTACTTTGTGTTAACAAGCCAGTGGACTTAAGTGCTAAATCTTTGAAAAGGATTTTATTCAGCTCTTAGAAGAATACATAGACTTCAAATGCCCTTCATCCCGTATCAAAATCGAGGGATATGGACGAGACGACACGAAAAGACTTTTTCGATCGATCGCGGACTTAAGATTAAGTCTCCCGGGTACACATTGTGGAAAGTCGTTGCTCAAGTGAAAGGCAAACATCTCCAAGAGGATTATTTTGCACCGGTGGAGTTCCAATTGATGTTCCGAGAATCTGGGATGGTAAATTGTATGCAGAGGATCATTCAACAGAGTGCGAATTAAGTAGTATGGTAATGTCGGAGGAACTAAGCGATTGCGATGCCCTGCTACTCACTGGAGTAATCTGGTTCGTCAAGGAGTTGTGTGTACATTTTAATTGAAAAGATTAAGTGCTTTCTACATTTTATAATTGAATTAACTTTTATACATCATTATTTTTTTTTTCAATTGCTTTTAAGCCTGTTATTCCACATGGTTTAGATAAGTGCTTGGAAACCTATTTCAAAATAAAATTTCATTTCAGTCTGACTTTTAAATTACGTTGGTAAATTAAAAAATAAAAATGTTTAGGTGGGTTTCAACAAAAGCAAACATTTTAAATTTCTATTCTATTAAAAGTGATGTTTATTTATTTTTTTTTCTTTAAATGAGTCATTGATCTTTGAAATCAAACGAAAAAGAAATTTACTGGTTTAATAATATTAAAAGGGTCTAATGGCCGAATGACTAGCGCCTGGCCCTCGGTGCCATAGGTTTCAGTTTCGAGTCCATACGGTGCCATTGATGTTTATAGTGGTTCGGAATATATTGTAAACCGTAGGTCCCAATCTAATATGACTATAGGGCGTAGGGCTGATAACCCTATCAATAAAAAAAAAAAATAAAACATCTCATGTCTCGAAATCTGCCAATAGCCAGATGGCCTTCGCCCACCAAATGAGGGCTGTTGCAAATGAAGAAGAAGATTAACATTAAATATCGAAAAATATTCTGATATTATCAGTTATATTTGGAATAAAAAAAATTCTGAAGCGGAAGGTGAACATCTAAAAGAAGAACATTTTTTTCAAAGATGAAACTACAACTAGTATTTAAATATAATTTAGATGCTAACTTGTTGGCGAAGAATCCTCTTTTAAGTATTACTTAAACAGTCTGTAAATTGAGAAATAATTAAAGCAATTGCAATGGCAGTTCTAACCGTATTAAACTTTGAAGACAATATTAAAGTTCGAATCTTAGATTTTCTTATTCGTCTTGGAAGCCTCCAACATGTTTTTGGGAAGTCGAAAATACATTGTTTACCATTTCTAATTAAAGATTCTGATAAATTTTTAAACTGTCAATCGCATGTAATACATTGAGTTGATGAAAGATCTCTAAACCTGTAGCAATGAAAATCTTCAGCCTAGTTGCACGCTGTGTTTCCACTCTTCACAATTCACGAATTGAGAAAAGAGTAAACACTATTTTTTAAGACTCCCTATAAAAAATTCCAAAGGCTTTCAATGCTTAAAAAGTTCAAGATTTTAAATGTGACTAATGGTAAGTAAATTAAAATACTGAAAATGCCATCAAAAACACATTGATTCTTCCTTAAATATAAAAAAAAAAAAATTAAACATATCTTTGTATTTTCAGCAAATATTTGTTGTTTCTTATTTATTTCAAATTTTTGTACTTTCCACTTGGTTGACAGCAACATCGCAACATCTAGTAGACCAAATCCATGAACTCGTGTGATCTTAAACCGACGAGTCATCATAAAGGGTAAAAATGCAGCTTCTATTTGCCCTTGACCTTGTGACATAAAGACATGAAGTATGCAAAGGGAGAAGTTGAATTTCTGAAGTCTATACCCGCAGGCACTGGGTACCCATTTTATTCACCTTTTAAGACATGCACGGGCTAAAGTGGGAACAATTCTAACCCAGGACCCACACGGGGCAGAAATTTTTAGAAGTGCAAAGTTATTTTTTGTGTCCTCTACATTATTTAATATATAAAATTTGTTATATAACATTGGAAACTAAATGAAAATAAACACATTAAATGATGTTGATTTACAATTAAAAGTATCTCTTGAAATAATTTGTAGTCTCTTGAATTTTGTAAAAAGCAATAATTTGTAATAAACAATATAAAATAATTTATTTCAAAAACAGAAAGGTGTTCTGGTGTCTTCTGAAGCGAACATTATTGATGAGCAGATTTAAATCATCATCTAAACCAAGTCCTTGAACCTGTGTGTACTTAGAACCGACGAGTCATGAAAATGGGTAAAAAAAAATGTAGCTCCTTTTTGTCCTTGATCTAGTGACATAAAGACATGGAGCAATCAAAGGGAGAAGTCTGAATTTACCCCACCGGTTAATGGGTACCCATTTTAATCCCTTTTTTAAGACATGCATGGGCTACAGTAGTACTATTTTAACCCGGATCCACACATGGCACAAATATTTAAAGTACAAAGTTACATTTTGTATCCTCTATATTTTTTAATATATGACATTTAATATATAACATTGGAAACTAAATGAAAATAAGCCTAATTAATAATGCCGATATGCATTTAAAAGAGTGTCTTCAAATAGAGTAGAGTCTCCTGAATTTTGTAAAAAGCAGTAATTTGTAGTAAACAATAAAAAAAAAAAAATATTTCAAAAACAGAAATTTGATCTGGTGAAGATTTGATTGATCATCTGGTGATTTGTTTTGGTCTCTTCCTCTGAAGCGAAAATTATTGATGAGTAAAAATATTATGGGACATTTGTTATATAACATTGGAAACTAAGTGAAAACAAACACATTTAATAATGTAGATTTACAGTTAAAACAGTCTCTTGAAATAATGTGTAGTCTCCTGAATTTTGTAAAAAGCAGTAATGTGTAGTAAACAATATAAAATAATTTATTTCAAAAAACAGAAAGGTGTTCTGGTGTCCTTTGAAGCGAAAATCATAGATGAACAGATTTAAAGCTTAATGAAACATTGATTCAGACCAGCACATGTTAGAACTTCTCATTTTATGCTTTCAAGATTTTATCGAAATCCAATAAATGCGATGAAAATTCAGTTTGGTGGGAAACTAAGAGCATGTAATGAGCCCCCCTCAGTAATTATTGGTAAACACTTAACATACATTTGGAAGTGGAATTCTAAAACAAATCTAACAAACTAACAAATCTAAAACTTAACAAAAACTAATCTAAAACAAAGTTTTAGAAATTTTTTAATGAAAATTATTAAATGCAGTTATTATGCAACACAATACACTTCAGGCATTTGATCCTAAGTATCAGGTGCTTAATGTATTGTTTTCTTACTGTTAGATATTTAAAAACAAATAGTTTTAAGAAAGTTGAAAAATAAAATCACTATGCTTCCAATGTTAGAAAAAATCTGAAAATAATTTATTTACAATTCTAAAGGTAGAGACTAATAAAAATAATTAAAAACTTGTTATTATCAAATATGTAAAAAAACTTGATTCGTGGCTCAATAGTGCTCATTAGGACTACTACTACTACACCACACCACATCACTTAATACCTAGAGCTGAGTTGCCCCTATACAGTTTGGGAATGATGTGGGTGAGAAGAAATGTGATTGGGTTCTGTGACGCTCTACGGTCATATGAGACTGGGACCTAAGGATTAAAAAGGATTCCGAACCTCTACAAACATCCATGGCACCTCCAAGATTCGAACCCGAAAACTGTAGTACTGAGTGCCATAGCACTAGCCACTCGACCATCAGGCTCTACGAGCATCTTGTCTCGTGAGTCGGACTACCTGGTGGGAGTTTTCGGGTTTTCTCCCAACGATAAGAAAATGAGGGGTAGTTACACCTTTAAACTCCTCCTTCTACAGCCATACGGAGCCAAGTCAGACTTCTATCTACGGGGTGCTTCAGCACAACAGAAGCTGCCCCCTTTCTTTCATCCAATACTCATAGGATATTCGTCCCGCGCTGCAGGACACTGAGAATTAGACCCAAACGTAAAAAAGAAACAATATTTACCGAATTATTTTCATAAGCATTTATAGTAAACCAATTAAAAGCTATTATATTATTATTACAAAATATTATTATATTAAAAATATAATATTTATTTATAATAAATATTTTATTATAATAAAATAGTCTTGATTTTGTATTGTTTAATAATTACTAAACAACTTTAAATTATTTTTTTGCTATAGAATAGTACACATATAAATGTGAACTATTTCAATCTATATAAATAAAAATGAATGTTTGCATATAGAGTATATCAATGCTACCTAATAACGATGATACTTATCGTTCTAATTTTTTTTATATCTAAAGTTGTTGTTCATAAACCTTGCGCCTAGTCAAAAAATTACGAATAATTTCTAATAGGTTCTCTTTTAGTTAAACAATTTAGCGATTAAATTTACGGAGTTTCTTTAATTTAAAGTTAATTGTTGCAAATTAATTAAATTATAGTTAATTGTTTAGAATATACAATTTTTGAAGTTTAAGAAATTAGGTTTTTTTTTTAATTTATTTATTTTTTGTTTTTCATGAAATATTCTATTATCTAAATCATTATTCATAATTTTATTTTCAGAAATTGACAAACCCCAATTGTTAATGATTATCAGTATTTTGCATCTGAGATCGAAATTTGATGTTGATTTCTTTACACTATTTACATTTTGTTTCTCCTAACTGAATTTACCCCAACCAAAAATCATCAAAATATTCTAAATCTCGAAAAAAAATTTTCATCAATTGTTTTTTACTAAAAAGCTTATTAAAAATAGACATTAGTATGAAATAAAAAAATAAACATTAATAAGAAATCTGGGCACATCAGGAAAACAGCTAATACCAAAAGAAAAATTCTATTAAATTATAAACTAATAAATAAGTGATAAATTACTATAAACTGAAGATTTACCTAAAATATGGCAAACACCTAAATATTATAAACGAAACTAATTTTGGACAGAATTCAAATTAACACTAATGTTTACATTAGTTTATATTCTAAAAAAAATTATTATTATTATCGGCAATATTTAGAAAAGTGTTAAATTTTAAACAAAAACAAGTAATATATATATATATATAAATTTTAAAGTCAATTCCTACTTTTTTTTTCACTCTATTGCAGAAAGTCCTTTATAAATAAAGTTCATTCATCTTTTTAAGTATATCTGGCGCCATCTATTGGTAGATACATGCAACTTAAATCTCCAAAAAAAACCTAAAATTAATTAATTAAATTTAATGAATGAATTAATATTTGAAAAAAACTGTATGAACATCCAGTGTCATCCACTACAAGTTAAAAAAATGTATTTGAACTTGAGTGGATGAATAACAAGTATTTTATGAACGATTGAAAATTAGAACAAGATATATATAGGGAGAGTGTGGGCTAATGAACACTAGAAGGAATTGAAATAATCATTTATAATATATATATATATATATATAATATTTTATATTTAATACTGAATGAATACAATGGGGATTAAAGGGTTTTTATTATTTGATTTTATCTTTTCATATGTAACTCTAGTATATATAGATATACTCTCTCTCTCTCTATATATATATAAGTTCGTTTGGCGAATTTGTCATTTTCATGATTCTCTTACTGAGGTATTTATTTACGCTTTTATTAGAACAAATTACAAGCTTCCACCATGCTCCTCTAGGCCAAGCTATAGTAATAGAAACAGCAGAATTCGACTACAGTATTTTCTAGAAGGTTTTATTATAATGCTGGTCCCGATAGTGATCTCGATTTTTCCTGGAATCGTATCTGAAAACCTGATAACGTTCTTTACCTTCCACGAATGTTTCTTTCAGTGACACTGCAATTTCCTTTCATTCAAACATTTCTCCCCTGTTCTTTCAGGGATCTGACTCTTAAATGGCCTTAAATCGATCTGCGAGAATACTTGTTTAAGGTTATTGTAGGTGGTCGTCAGGGCTGAATAGTAAAATATATCTGGATTTTGCTTAATATAATTTTATTTTTTTATAACATATGAACAAAATTGTAAATATGAGATAAACACGAGTTCAATCGGTATTAAATTCAAATATTCCTTTTTATGAATTTTTAAAAAATTTATTTTAAGAATAAAAAAAAATTATATTGTGAATAGTGGTGTGCATTTAATTTTATAGGATCTAACATTAATGTATTAAATTATGCCAGTTTTTATTAATCAATTCATATTTTAGGAAAGTAGAAATACATTTATTGTTTTATACAGTAAACTAACATTATTTGGCACTACAGTCCATGTTGGACCATGACTGTCTGCCTTCTGGCAGATTCCGAAACAGATGTTTTCTTTTTACGGAATAGGGTTGTCCGCCTATCCCCAACGGTCTATAGTCATATTAGATTGGGACCGATAGATATTAGATAATCTATTTAAAGTGGATTACAAACCACTACAAACATCCATTGCACCGCCGGGACTCGAACTCGAAACCTGTGGCACGGTGCGCCAGAGCTTTATATAGTAAAAACGTCGCTAAATATAAAAAAAAAAAACTTTCGTAAATCTCTTTTTTTTTTAATTATTTAATTAAATTATTTATTTATTTAACTGAAATTATTGAGTTAGTTTTCTCTATTGGAAAATATTACAAATATTATAAATTAATTTTAGTAATATGAATTACTGAGAATAATTTTATAATATACAAGCAGCATAGTCATGATATGATACTGCCAGAAAAATTATTTGACGTAACTTTATTAATTTCACTATTAATGACTGTTTTGTATTAGGTATTAGACAAGTAATTCAATGATTAAAAATAGACAAGATATGCCAAGATACAAAGAAGAAAGCTGATTCAAACTGAAAGCAAACTTCTTTCACTTGATATTAGTTGTTCTTAATTGTGCTAACTCAGATTGTAAGAATGAATTGGTCATAACAATAGCAGAATTTATTTATGTAAATTGTAATGTAATTAAAATTACTATGGTTATTAATAGTTCATTATTTTTTGTTTTATAATTAAGCTAAGCTATAATTTCATAATTAAGCTTACATTAAAAATTTCATAAAAATATCTCCATTTCTTTGAATTTCTACACATTTACATTTCTTTAAATAATAATAACAACATTTTGTGAAACAACTTTGTATTTAATAACACTGTTACAATAAATTAAGAAAAAAGCATTCAATTATTAATTTGCATTGGAAAAATTTATTTAAAATAAATAAACCCTGATATGTATGCAATATTAAATATTTACATATAAAAATATATGTCTGCCATTCCGTTTCAAATTTTGTATTAACATGTCTTAGAAACTATATGGAACAACATCTCATTTCAAATAAAATGATGAATTTGTTTCTGGAATGACTACTTTTTCTTAAACTTTGCTATAGCTTTTCTTTTGAGCCCTTTGCTATTTCTCTAAATTTTCTAAATCCCAAACTCTTCAAGATGTGCTGCTTAATAGCCTTGGTTGAAAACAACGATTTATCACTGTCATAAAAGCCTCTGTGGCAGTTGACATCTGTGAAAATCTAATTATTCAAAAATTGACCTGAATTGTTGTTGATAGGAAAAATAATGCTTTGTCACATAACTGTTTATATCTTGTACACGTTTTAAATAAAGTGCAAGTAGCAATTTTACTGTTAAATATATTTTTGTCGGATTATTATAATTTTTTATTTAAATACGTTGAAATATATAAATAATGAGATGAAAATATTTCCATAAAATTTTATGAAGATATGATCTAATTCACAGCTGGTAAATAATATTTGTAACTTTATTTTTAATATACGTTAGAAGATTAAAAATTGTAAAGTATTAATTGTAATTAAGTAAAATTGTTCGTTACTAGAAAGTTCTATAGAATCGAATGACTATAAAGAAATGTCTTTTAAAACGCATCACATTTTATGACAAAAGCATGTCAAAATTTGGTAAAATAAAAAGAGCAAAAACTTCATCAGCAATATATATTTTTTTTTTCATATTTTGCATTATAAAAAGTAAAATCTTACATTTCACTTTATAAAATCTCCCTATAAGATGCTATGTTGCACTGTATGGAAACAGGCCTATTAGATCAATCATTGAAGGAAAAGCACTTCTTCTCTGGGAAAAAATTTCAAGAGTTCCAGGATATTTTTCTTTGAGGAACTGTGACTTCCGAACTAGGGGACGGAATCTAAAAACTCAATTCGGTGTTTTAGAGAGTTCTTGAGTTGAAAAAACGGTATGCACTCAATTTTAACCCCAACAGCTTTCACAACTATTGGATCCAAATGTAGATAAAGGGTTTTGTGTTGGCATTGAATTTACCCTGCCTATTCTTAAAAATTCAACAAATGACTTGGTTTTGAGATGTGAGACTATTGACACATATATCCTGAAAATGATGTACGTACTACTACGTATATAAACTGACTCTCTAGCACGGAAAATTGTATTGGTTCTGGAGCAAGGGTCTACTGTGACTCGTTTGCTTTCTATTCCTCAGTGGGAAGACTTAAAACTGCTTCGATGGTGAGATTGAGGCTATTCGTATTGTAATTTCTCAGCTCCAGTGTCACATAATAAATCTTCCTAAAGTTTTCATTTTATCCGTCTCAAAAGCCGCATTCAGGGCGATTGATTCTACCAGGGACTCCTTATTATGAAGCTATTAAGAACTGCCTATTATGAGGTATCTGTCTTGCCAAATTATGGCTATTTGCCTGCAGTGGATACCAGCCCCTGAGGCATAGAGGGTAGCGAAGAAACTGACCTGCTGTCAAAAAAAAAGCCCAGTAATCATTCAAACATTTGATGATGAAATCCCTCTCAACAATGTAAGATTATTCTTAAATCAACCTTCAAGAAGGGGCCTGATGGCCGAATGGCTAGCGCTCCGGCGTTCGGTACCACAGGTATCGGTTCAAATCTCGGCTTTGCCCATGGGTGTTGTAGTGGTTCGGAATTTTCCCGGTCCTAATAGGATCGTAGAGCGCTGCGGGGCATTGTTACTCCGCGTGCGTGGCTTACCATCAAGTTACACGCGCCTCCTGGGTAGTGCAAAGTAACATCAGTGCAGCCCTTATGGCGAAAGATCATGGTCTATTTGCCAGCTGCATTAGAAAGAAAAAAAAACCTTCAAGAACAACCTAGAGAGCATTTCGAGAAAAATTCCCAAAAGTCTTGGTGGAACAGTATTTCAAATCTTTCTGATTGGCTTAGGATGAAGGCAGTTGCGGAGTTTTGTCTCGTAACTGGCCGCGGTTGCCTTGCTAGGCATTTACACCATAAATGTACTTGAAGATCCTTGCTGCATTCTTTGTAACCTTCAGGAAATTATGAACTGTACTCACCTTCATTGCTGTCCTGCGTTCTCTGCATCATCTTGTGGGAGAGATATTGGGAGGCTAGGAGTCGAATTTGTCCATAGACTTTTCTTCTGTTGTCACTTGCAATTTTATATTGTTTTGTTTTTGTTCTGCATGGTTTCAGTTGTGTCTTTTGTACCCGCCATTGTAAATTAAGAAATAACTTTATAAAATAAAAATATATTATAATCTGATAAAACTATCTATGGGATATTTCTTTAAATTTTTATCAAATAACTGGAAAACATTTATTTTTTCAGTAATTTTGTCCCTTTTCCTTTTTTATATTCTCTTGGAGTATTTTTAATCTTCTTTATATATATATGAACTCTCTGGTGCTTTTTTTGTAACAGGTTTCGGATTCGGGTCCCAGCTGTAACATGGATAATGATGTTTCTAGTGGTTCAAAAATTCCACTTTAAAATGTAGGTCTGGTCTATCATATTAGAGCGTTGAACGTAGGGTTAACTACCCTACTCCGTAAAAAGAATCATCTACCGTTTAGAAATCTGCCAGCAGGCAGACGGTCTTGGCCTACCATTTGCTGTTGTGAAAATGAAGAACAAGAAGAAGACTGAACAATGGCTTGGACAAAATCGAATGAAGAATTAAAAAAACACACTTATTTCATTCATTAAACATGTTGATTGAGAAGTTATAACATGGTAGTGAATATCTTTGCGTGGTATAATTAAGTCTGCATTTATTGATACCGCCATGGATGTAAATTTTTTAACATCTTAAACATAAATTCGATATAATCAGTCAAAAATTTTAATTTACTTCGAATCCCTCTGTAGACGAAAGATTTCGAACTACAGAGGTATTAGAAGTTCTATCAGAGTAACAATTCTAAGTCTGCTGCTTTGAATATTTAATTGTAATTACTTTACAGTTGTAAGGTTTGTTGTTTAAGTACAGATTTGAACCTAATAAAACATATTTGACTAGAGCTAGAAAATAATTTTTAGTAACATCACATTTCGTCAAAGCATCAGTAACTGAAATCTGCAAAGCTTGAAACTGGAAGCAAAATATTCACAATTAACTACTATTACTTTGATTCTAATCCAAGGTGTCCTTTAAGTTCATGGATAGTTAGTTAAGTACCGAAATTGTTTAACAAGTAGCTGAAGTTAGTGTAAATGATCGAATTTTGTTTTCCTTTTAGAAAAACCATTTGTAACATTCATTCTTCCAAAATGCCTTGCTAGATTTAAAAAATTCATTGAAAAATTACAATAACATTTAAATAAAATAAAAAAGAAATTAGAACTGAATTGTTTCAAAGCAATGAATTTGTAAGATTTTGTTTATTAACTTTTAATACAATATTTTTATACTTGAACGTCAATACGAATACAAAAACATTCAACTGAATAGAATTTTTTTAAAATTTATTCGATTTTAATATTTATTTGACGATGAATTTTAAAATCATTACTTTGTTTTTAAAATAGTAATCAAGAATTTGTTTATTTGAGTAAAACAAAATTTCTTTTTTTTTTAAATTAAAGTAAATGGTAATAAATAAGTATTTGATTTGTTTTTTATTTTAATTATCAATATTAAACATTTTTCTTGTTTCATAATTTAAAATTGTTTTTAATTATACTTTTCCTACCACAATGAAAATCTTTTCTAATGAAGTTTATCAAATTAAAAATAATTTTTAATACATTAAAAAGCTGTGAACAAAAACAATTTTCAAAATTAATCATAGAAAACTGAAACTGTCAAATTCAACCGTAATTGCTCTTTTTTTAAAATGCTAATTTAAGTAATGTTTTTCTTCGGCAATATTATCTTTGGAATAAATTCTTAAAGATAAAATAAAAAGTAAACAACAGGAATTATTAAAATTACTTTAGTTGGGTTTCGAAAAATTTTAAAGAAAATATGTAAGATTCCTTTACCAAGCCATTTTTTTTTCAGATTGTTCTTTTGAAAATGTTCTCTTTTTTTAACAAATAAATAATAAAAATAAAATTGCGTGCGTAATTTGTTTTTAAATAAAGTATTATAATTTCTTTTTTTCAATCACTTTTCAAAATAAGTATTTATTCCTTAAATGAGATGCAGCTTCAGTACATAATGGCATTTTAAATATAGTAGTATTCTTTTTCACTTCAAAAAAGAAATGGTGGCAACTTGTAATTATATCGATTTCAACATTGCTTATCTTCTTCGCAATTACGTTATTTTTCAGCCTGTTATATTCGTTCTCGAAGCTTAGCTTATTTGGCTCTGATTTTTTTGTTCGTTTATTGTTGTTAAATTTTTTAACATATTAATTCAAATATTTTTATATAAAAAACAATGAATAATTCTGGATTACTACTAATTTAAACAAGGAATATATTTATATTATCTGTCGAAAATTTCGATCTTTAGATGGATTCGAAGATCTATCAGAATAACAATTCCAAACCTGCTGAAGTCATCATATTTGAATCCAATAAAAAATATTTGACTAGAGCTTGGAAATAATTATCAGAAACGTAACATATCCGCAAAGCCTCAGTGACTGAAATCTGCAAAGCTTTAAGTTTGAAATAAAATATTCACAGAATAAACTACTAATTACTTTGAATCTAATCCAAGAGACTAAAATATGTCCTTGAAGTTCGTGAATAATCAGTTAGATACTGAAATTGTTTCACAAATAGTTCTAATCATTGAAATTAGGTGTTTTTATCGGAATGCCTTTTGAAACATTCATTTTTCAAAATGCATTATTGGATTTAAAATAAATTTATTGTTAATAATTACAATAAAATTTAAATAAATTAAAAAATTTATTTGATCTAAATAGCTTGAAAGCAATGAATTTTGTTTATTAAAATTTTGTTACAAAAATTCTGCTGATTAAAATTTAATAAAATATTTTTATATATGGTACGTCAATGCGCAATCACATTCAACTAAACACAATTTCTTATGATTTGTTCAACTTTAATTTTTATTTAATGATGAAATTAGAAATCCTTTTGAAACATTTATACTTTCATAATGCATTATTGAATTTAAAATAAATTCATTGTTAATAATTACAGTAAAATTTAAATAAAATAATAAAAAATTATTCGTTATAAAAGGCTTCAAAGCAATGAATTTTGTGTATGAAAATTTTTTCATAAAAGTTTTTTTTATTAAAATTTAATAAAATATTTTTATACTTGGTACGTCAATGCGAAAATCACATTCAACTGAACACAATTTCGTAAAATGTGTTCAATTTTAATTTTTATTTAATAATGAAATTAGGAAAGCCTTTTGAAACATTTATTCTTTCATAATGCATTATTGGATTTAAAAAAATTCATTGTTAATAACTAAAATAAAATTTAAACAAATTAAAAATATTATTTGATCTAAATTGTTTCAAAGCAAAGAATTTGGTTTATTATAATTTTGTTACAAAAATTTTGTTTATTAAAATTTAATACAATATTTTTATACATGGCACGTAAATTCGAAATCACATTCAACTGAACACAAATTCCTAAGATTTGTTCAATTTAAATTTTAATTTAATGATGAATTTAAAATTTATTACTTTGTTTTCAAAATAGCAAGTAAGAATTTGTTTATTTGAGTAAGATATAATTTCTTTCTGTAAAATTAAAATAAATGCTAATAAATAAGTATTTCATTTGTTTTTTACTCTAATTATTAATATTAAAAATTTTCCTTGTTTCATTATTTAAAATTGTTTTTTAATTATACTTTTTATACCACAATGAAAATCTTTTCAATTGAAGTCTAAGAAATTAAAAATAATTTTTAATACATTAAAAAGCTATGAACAAAAGCAAATTTCAAAATTAATTATAGAAATCTGAAACTGTCAAATTAAGCCGTAATGGGTCTTTTTTAAAACATTTTAACAAACATATCTTATGTAAAAATTTAAATAATGTTTTCCTTCTGCAATATTATGTTTTTAATATATTCTTAAAGAAAACATAAAAAGTAAACTGCATTAATTAGTAGAAGTACTTTAGTTGGATTTCGAAAAATGTTAAAGAAAATATGTTAGGTTACTTTACCTTGCCATTTTTATCTAGAATGTTCTTTTAAAAGTTTTCTGTTTTTTTAACAAATAAATGAGAAATTTAAAAATGCGAGCTTAATTTGTTTTTAAATAAAGTATTATAATGCCTTTTTCAATCTATTTCCTTATCTTCAAAATAAGTATTTATACATTAAATGAGATGGAGTTTCAGTATGTAATGGCATTTTAAATAGAGTAATATTCTTTTTTTTCTCTTCAAAAAAGAAATGGCGGCAACTTGTAATTATAGCGATGGCAACATCTGCTTATCTTCATCACTTATTTGGTTCTGAATTGTTTTCTTTGTTGTTGTAAAATTTTTTTCAACGTATTAATTCAAATATTTTTACATAAAAAACAATCAATAATTATTTTGGATTACTACTAATTCAAACAGGAAATATCTTTAATTATATTATCAGTCGAAAATTTCGATCTACAGGAGGATTCGAAGTTCTATCAGAATAGCAAATCTAAGCCTACTGTTTCGAATATTTAATTGTAATTACTTTTACAGTTGTAAGGAAGTCATCATAATTGAACCCAATAAAGCATATTTGACTACAGCTTGAAAATAATTTTCATAAACATAACATATCCGCAAAGCCTCAGTGACTGAAATCTGCAAAGTTTTAAATTTAAAACAGAATATTCACAGAGTTAACTGCTAATTGCTTAGAATCTAATCCAAGAGGACTGAAAAGTGCCCTTGAAGTTTGTGGGTATGCAGTTAAATAACAAAAATTGTTTAACAAGTAGCTGAAATTTGTTCTAACGATCGAAATTAGTTGTTCTTATTGAATCATTATAGAATCTTATTGACTTATTAGTTGTTCTTATATAAAGGTTTGAGGTTTGAAAGGTGTCCTTGAAGTTCGTGGATAGTCAGTTAAGTACCAAAATTGTTTAACAAGTAGCTAAAATTAGTTAGAATCATCGAAATTAGTTGTTCTTATTGGAAAGGCTTATGAAACATTCGTTCTTTCAAAATGCATTATTGAATTTAAAATAAATTCATTGTTAATAATTACAAAGAAATTTAAATAAAATAAAAGCATTATTGGATCTAAATTGTTTTAAAGCAATGCATTTTATTGCAAAACTTTTATTTATTAAAATTTAATAAAATATTTTTATATATGGTACGTCAATGCGAATTTTATATATGGTACGTCAATCACATTTAATTGAACACAATTTCCTAAGATTTGTTCATTTTGATTTTTATTTAATGATGAAATTATGAAAGCCTTTTGAAACATTCATTCTTTCAAAATGCAGTATAGGATTTAAAATAAATTCATTGTTAATATTTAAAATAAAATTTAAATGAAACAAAAAAATTATTCGATCTAAATAGCGTCAAAATATTTTCATATGGTACGTCAATGCGAAAACAAGCACATTCAACTGAACACAATTTCCTAAGATTTGTTCATTTTAAATTTTTATTAAATGAGGAAATTAGGAAAGCCTAAAATTAACATATTTATTAATTTTTAAATATTTATTAATTTAAAAAAATTTGTTTGTTAAAATTTAACAAAATATATTCATATATGGCACTTCAATGCGAAAACAATCACACACAGATGAACACAATTTCTAAGATTTATTGATTTTAAGTTTTAGTTGAAGATGAATTTAAAAATCATTACTTTGTTTTTAGAATAGTAAGTAAGAATTTGTTCCTTTCAATAAGACATAATTTCTTTCTTTAAAATAAATGGTAATTTTTCGTTCTAATAGCAATGAATTTGGTTTATTAAAATTTTGTTATAAAAGTTTTGTTTATTAAAACAAAAATTTTGTTTATTAAAGTTTAATAAAATATTTTTATACATAATACGTCAATGCTAAAACAATCACATTCAACTGAACACAATTTCCTAAGATTTATTTAATTTTTATTTTTATTTTATGATTAATTTAAAATTCATTACTTTGTTTTTAAAATAGTAATTAAAAATTTGTTTATTTGAATAAGATATAATTTCTTTTATAAAAAATAAAATAAATGGTAATAAATAAGTATTTGATTTGTTTTTTATTCTAATTATCAATATTAAAAGTTTTTCTTGTTTTATTTTTTAAAATGATTTTTATGATAATTTTTCCATTCTAATGAAAATCTTTTCTAGAGAAGTTTTTACATTAAAAATAAATTTAAGCAAATTAAAAAGTTGTGAACAAAAGCAATTTTCAAAATTAATAATAGAAAACTAAAACTGTCAAATTAAAACATAATTGCTCTTTTTTTTTTTTAAAATTGTTCAACAAATCATTATTTATGTAAAAAATTTAAATAATGTTTTCCTTCAGTAATATTAATTCTTAGTTCTTAAAGAAAAATAATTTAATAATAATTTAATTCTTAAAGAAAACATAAAAAGTAAACAACATTAATTATTAGAATTACTTTAGTTGAGTTTCGAAAAATATTAAAGAAAATATGTAAAAATGCTTTACCACGCCATTTTTATCCAGATTGTTCTTTTAAAAATGTTTTTTTTTTTTTTAGAAAATAAATAATAAATCTAAAATAACGAGCATAATTTGTTTTTAAATAATGTATTATAATGCCTTTTTTCAATCTGTTTTCTTATCTTCAAAATAAGTATTTATTCCTTAAATGAGATGCAGTTTCAGTACGTAATGGCATTTTAAATATATTAATATTTTTTTCTCATTGAAAAGAAATGGGGCAACTTGTAATTATATCGTATGCAACATCTAACGTATCGTCTTCGCAATTACGTAATTTTTCAGCCAATATTCTCTTTCGAAGCTTAGCTTATTTTTTTTTTTTTTTTTTTTTGTTAATTTGTTGTTATTTACATTTTTTCAATATATTAATTAATAGAAAAAAATATGCAATCTACTTTTTATATAAAAAATCAATACTTTTGGATAAGTACTAATTCAAATAAGAAATATCTTTTTTAAATTTTTAAACTTATTTATTATCTTTTTTTTATTAATTTAAAATTTTTAAATTAATTGCTTCTTAAAGTAATAAAAAAAAATTCATTTTTAAAAGACGAATAGACTCATTAAAATACGTAGATTTGTAAAAGATGGCTTATTAAAAGACAAATAGACTCATTAAAAGACATAGACATGTAAAATATGGCTTATTAAAAGACAAATAGACTTATAAAAGACGACTCATTAAAAGACAAATAGACTTATAAAAGACGACTCATTAAAAGACAAATAGACTCATAAAAGATTCAAATAGAATCATAGACTCATTAAAAGACAAATAGACTCATAGTTAATTGAAAAAAATAATAATTTTTGAAATTATTCTGGATGAAAGTTCAGATGATGGTTTAAAACTCACGCATTATCACTAGAAGATATTTACCAACGAAACTGCAGATATATAGCAGATTCAGCATTATTCAGAGTGTTACACAGGGGAGGGGAGTTATACTACAACCCACATGGAATCATTGCAGTTTGGGACGATTATCACTCGGACGATACGCATTAGCACCTATTCGATCCATATGTAAATACTTTCCGGTCTGGCTATTTATTGCTCTTAGTGCCGGCCTAATCCTGAGATCTTTTAGTTAGATATTGGTTATCGGGGTTCAAAACGGGTCCCAGTTAGAACATCTAAAGAACATATATTTCTGTGCAATCTTTCACAGATACATATGAGAATTTGATATCACAGATACACAGTCTAGTCGCATTAATGTGACCATCTGTCAAAAGCCAGAAAAAACGCTACGTTTAAAATAATAAATTGCTACGTTTCTGCATTACACCAACGATTGAAATGCTTTCCGATGTACTAGGACATCCTTTGTATACACTCCACTACAATGTGCTGCCACCTGCCTTTTGTGATTGATTATTTCACTTTGACGTCGAAAGTAGGTGGTGGTCACATTAATGTGACTGGACTGTGTATATAAACACACGTGATATATAAAGCCACTTGATATCAAGTGGTTTTAAGTATGAAGAAATAATGGTTATGGAATTTCATCACATCTACCATATTCACCTTGATCTGGTAGCATTTGACTACCACTTGTTCCTCTCTATGTAAAATTTTCTTTAAAGGAAAACAATTTCAAAATTTTCAAGGTGTTGAGAGGGAAGTGGTAGATTTCCTGATTTCAAAGGATAAGATCTTTTCTTCATCCTGCATAAATGACGTTGCTGGTGGATTGTGGAAGGTAATAGAAAGCAGTGGTCAATATTTCACTAATTAATCTCACTCATTAGCTTAAATAAAAGAAATTGAGTAAAGGTTAGGATCGTATATGCGTGCGGTGTTGATTCGGTATTATTTCATGATTTAAACTGAATTATTTCTTAAAATTATAACACTAGTCTTTGTTGTCATATTTATTAAAATTTGCTAAGGCAATACAGCACAAATGCAACATATAACACACAAACAAATTATATAACAAGTAACATTGTTATTGTAAAAGTATCTACAAAATAATCTTAAAAGATATTTCGTTTAAGCTTATCGTACTGCCTGGAACTCTTCTCTGGATTTTGCACATTCCCTTTTCTCTTTCTTTAAAGTTCGGTTCCAAAGTCTGACGGGCGAAAAGAAAATTTGCAAAGTCCAAAGTCTAAAGTAAGGATCAACCCCCGTCCTTGAAAGGAGGATCTATCAACTTTGAGTTCAAGTTTTATAGCTTTTCTGTGGGAATATATAGTGAATCCTCACTAATCAAAATTTCCACTCACACACACAAAAACCAACCAACCTAATATATTGCTAAAATAATTTTATGAACAAAAATATTATATTTTTATCTTAAAAAAGATTTACATTGTTACTTGCTGTTAAGCTAGAGCAAACTATATTCAATCATAGTAAATTTTACCTATAATATTTTTATATCTTTACTTTGAACGTCTCTAAAAAGAAAATTTAAATTTCATTAGATGAATATCTTCAAAGAGAACAGTTTTTGGCAGCTTAAATTTTATACCATAAAAGAAAGAATCTTTTTTCCCTTTAATTCTTATCTAATTTGTTCCTTTCAATAAGACATAATTTCTTTCTTTAAAATAAATGGTAATTTTTTCGTTCTAATAGCAATGAATTTTGTTTATTAAAATTTTGTTATAAAAGTTTTGTTTATTAAAACAAAAATTTTGTTTATTAAAGTTTAATAAAATGTTTTTATACATAATACGTCAATGCTAAAACAATCACATTCAACTGAACACAATTTCCTAAGATTTATTTAATTTTTATTTTTTTATTTTATGATTAATTTAAAATTCATTACTTTGTTTTTAAAATAGTAATTAAAAATTTGTTTATTTGAATAAGATATAATTTCTTTTATAAAAAATAAAATAAATGGTAATAAATAAGTATTTGATTTGTTTTTTATTCTAATTATCAATATTAAAAGTTTTTCTTGTTTTATTTTTTAAAATGATTTTTTATGATAATTTTTCCATTCTAATGAAAATCTTTTCTAGAGAAGTTTTTACATTAAAAATAAATTTAAGCAAATTAAAAAGTTGTGAACAAAAAAGCAATTTTCAAAATTAATAATAGAAAACTAAAACTGTCAAATTAAAACATAATTGCTCTTTTTTTTTAAAATTGTTCAACAAATCATTATTTATGTAAAAAATTTAAATAATGTTTTCCTTCAGTAATATTAATTCTTAGTTCTTAAAGAAAAATAATTTAATAATAATTTAATTCTTAAAGAAAACATAAAAAGTAAACAACATTAATTATTAGAATTACTTTAGTTGAGTTTCGAAAAATATTAAAGAAAATATGTAAAAATGCTTTTTACCACGCCATTTTTATCCAGATTGTTCTTTTAAAAATGTTTTCTTTTTTTAGAAAATAAATAATAAATCTAAAATAACGAGCATAATTTGTTTTTAAATAATGTATTATAATGCCTTTTTTCAATCTGTTTTCTTATCTTCAAAATAAGTATTTATTCCTTAAATGAGATGCAGTTTCAGTACGTAATGGCATTTTAAATATATTAATATTTTTTTTTTTCTCATTGAAAAAGAAATGGGGGCAACTTGTAATTATATCGTATGCAACATCTAACGTACCGTCTTCACCAATTACGTAATTTTTCAGCCAATATTCTCTCATTTCAGCCAATATTCTTTCAATAAGACATAATTTCTTTCTTTAAAATAAATGGTAATTTTTTCGTTCTAATAGCAATGAATTTTGTTTATTAAAATTTTGTTATAAAAGTTTTGTTTATTAAAACAAAAATTTTGTTTATTAAAGTTTAATAAAATGTTTTTATACATAATACGTCAATGCTAAAACAATCACATTCAACTGAACACAATTTCCTAAGATTTATTTAATTTTTATTTTTATTTTATGATTAATTTAAAATTCATTACTTTGTTTTTAAAATAGTAATTAAAAATTTGTTTATTTGAATAAGATATAATTTCTTTTATAAAAAAATAAAATAAATGGTAATAAATAAGTATTTGATTTGTTTTTTATTCTAATTATCAATATTAAAAGTTTTTCTTGTTTTATTTTTTAAAATGATTTTTTATGATAATTTTTCCATTCTAATGAAAATCTTTTCTAGAGAAGTTTTTACATTAAAAATAAATTTAAGCAAATTAAAAGTTGTGAACAAAAGCAATTTTCAAAATTAATAATAGAAAACTAAAACTGTCAAATTAAAACATAATTGCTCTTTTTTTTTAAAATTGTTCAACAAATCATTATTTATGTAAAAAATTTAAATAATGTTTTCCTTCAGTAATATTAATTCTTAGTTCTTAAAGAAAAATAATTTAATAATAATTTAATTCTTAAAGAAAACATAAAAAGTAAACAACATTAATTATTAGAATTACTTTAGTTGAGTTTCGAAAAATATTAAAGAAAATATGTAAAAATGCTTTACCACGCCATTTTTATCCAGATTGTTCTTTTAAAAATGTTTTTCTTTTTTTAGAAAATAAATAATAAATCTATAATAACGAGCATAATTTGTTTTTAAATAATGTATTATAATGCCTTTTTCAATCTGTTTTCTTATCTTCAAAATAAGTATTTATTCCTTAAATGAGATGCAGTTTCAGTACGTAATGGCATTTTAAATATATTAATATTTTTTTCTCATTGAAAAGAAATGGGGGCAACTTGTAATTATATCGTATGCAACATCTAACGTACCGTCTTCGCAATTACGTAATTTTTCAGCCAATATTCTCTTTCGAAGCTTAGCTTATTTTTTTTTTTGTTAATTTGTTGTTATTTACATTTTTTCAATATATTAATTAATAGAAAAAATATGCAATCTACTTTTTATATAAAAATCAATACTTTTGGATAAGTACTAATTCAAATAAGAAATATCTTTTTTAAATTTTTAAACTTATTTATTATCTTTTATTAATTTAAAATTTTTAAATTAATTGCTTCTTAAAGTAATAAAAAAAATTCATTTTTAAAAGACGAATAGACTCATTAAAATACGTAGATTTGTAAAAGATGGCTTATTAAAAGACAAATAGACTCATTAAAAGACATAGACATGTAAAATATGGCTTATTAAAAGACAAATAGACTTATAAAAGACGACTCATTAAAAGACAAATAGACTTATAAAAGACGACTCATTAAAAGACAAATAGACTCATAAAAGATTCAAATAGAATCATAGACTCATTAAAAGACAAATAGACTCATAGTTAATTGAAGAAAAATAATAATTTTTAAATTATTCTGGATGAAAGTTCAGATGATGGTTTAAAACTCATGCATTATCACTAGAAGATATTTACCAACGAAACTGCAGATATATAGCAGATTCAGCATTATTCAGAGTGTTACACAGGGGGGGGGAGTTATACTACAACCCACATGGAATCATTGCAGTTTGGGACGATTATCACTCGGACGATACGCATTAGCACCTATTCGATCCATATGTAAATACTTTCCGGTCTGGCTATTTATTGCTCTTAGTGCCGGCCTAATCCTGAGATCTTTTAGTTAGATATTGGTTATCGGGGTTCAAAACGGGTCCCAGTTAGAACATCTAAAGAACATATATTTCTGTGCAATCTTTCACAGATACATATGAGAATTTGATATCACAGATACACAGTCCAGTCGCATTAATGTGACCATCTGTCAAAAGCCAGAAAAACGCTACGTTTAAAATAATAAATTGCTACGTTCTGCATTACACCAACGATTGAAATGCTTTCCGATGTACTAGGACATCCTTTATATACACTCCACTACAATGTGCTGCCACCTGCCTTTTGTGATTGATTTTTCACTTTGACGTCGAAAGTAGGTGGTGGTCACATTAATGTGACTGGACTGTGTATATAAACACACGTGATATATAAAGCCACTTGATATCAAGTGGTTTTAAGTATGAAGAAATAATGGTTATGGAGTTTCATCACATCTACCATATTCACCTTGATCTGGTAGCATTTGACTACCACTTGTTCCTCTCTATGTAAAATTTTCTTTAAAGGAAAACAATTTCAAAATTTTCAAGGTGTTGAGAGGAAGTGGTAGATTTCCTGATTTCAAAGGATAAGATCTTTTTCTTCATTCTGCATAAAATGACGTTGCTGGTGAATTGTGGAAGGTAATAAAAGCAGTGGTCAATATTTCACTAATTAATCTCACTCATTAGCTTAAATAAAAGAAATTGAGTAAAAGTTAGGATCGTATATGCGTGCGGTGTTGATTCGGTATTATTTCATGATTTGAAACTGAATTATTTCTTAAAAATTATAACACTAGTCTTTGTTGTCATATTTATTAAAATTTGCTAAGGCAGTACAGCACAAATGCAACTTATAACACACGAAACAAATTATATAACAAGTATCTACAAAATAATCTTAAAAGATATTTCGTTTAAGCTTATCGTACTGCCTGGAACTCTTCTCTGGATTTTGCAAACTCCCTTTTCTCTTTCTTTAAAGTTCGGTTCCAAAGTCTGACGGGCGAAAAGAAAATTTGCAAAGTCCAAAGTCTAAAGTAAGAATCAACCCCGTCCTTGAAAGGAGGATCTATCAACTTTGAGTTCAAGTTTTATAGCTTTTGAGGGAATATATAGTGAATCCTCACTAATCAAAATTTCCACTCACACACACAAAAACCAACCAACCTAATATATTGCTAAAATAATTTTATGAACAAAAAATATTATATTTTTATCTTAAAAAGATTTACATTGTTACTTGCTGTTAAGCTAGAGAAAACTATATTCAATCATAGTAAATTTTACCTATAATATTTTTATATCTTTACTTTGAACGTCTCTAAAAAGAAAATTAAATTTCATTAGATGAATATCTTCAAAGAGAACAGTTTTTGGCAGCTTAAATTTTATACCATAAAAGAAAGAATCTTTTTTTCCCTTTAATTCTTATCTAAGAGTTTCTTTCTGTTTTGAAACTTTTTAAGCATCAGTCCGAAACACCTGGAAATTTTATAAGAAGTTTTTCCCTTTTTTATTTTATTAAAACAGCGTTTGCGTTTTCAACAAAAGACTAAATAATCTATAAACAAGTTTGCATACAAATTACTTTTATACGTCAATAAAACGAAACTTAAAACTCTTGATAGAACTAAAAAAATTGAAGTAATAATGTTATAAGTATTGAAGTGCTAAAAGTTGAAGTAATAAAATATACTAAAAGACTGAAGTAAAATTAATAAGCATATTGTAATTTTGTACTTGAGATTAATAAATAATGTTTAATGCAAATTGAATAAATAGCTAGTTTTTTTAAATATATTTATTTTGAATAATACGATAAAGCATATAGATGGATTTCCACATTTATCAAACATTTTCCTATGCACAGATAGGTGATTATAATTAACGTCCCACTTTCAAAATGATGTAAAAAGAACTACATGTCCCAATGAGTTCAAATTTGAACTGAAGATACGTGAAAAAGGGGGAAATGGTACGGTATCAAAAAGTTCCAAAGTGTACTAATAGATGGCGCTGTAAAGCGGTATAAAGAAAGGGAATTCGCTGCTAGTGATGTTTGGAATCGAAATTACAACGTATTTGGCATGAGTTGCACATGAAACCAACTATAGTGTTCAAAGTACTTGATTGCTTCGGTTTTTTGATGGAAAAAATGACTTCCAAGTCATTCAGCAATTGTGACACAGTTAGTGGAAAGCCCGTCCACCACGGCAAAAGTCATACCAAATTGGATGGGAAAATCGGTGGAACTTTTTTTTGAATCCATACCGTTTCCCCTTCTTCAAGCCTTCTTCAGTTCTAATTTGAACTCATTGTAAAGAGTGATTCTTTTTTACAGCATTTTGAAAGGGGTACTTTAATTATAATCATCGTGTATACTAAGAACTGAAGTAAAATTGATAAGCATATTGTAATTTTCTAATCGAAGTTAATAAACAATGTTTAAACAAAATTTAATAAATAGCGTAGATCTTTAAATTCATTTATTTTGAATAATATGATATAACATATAGATTGATTTCCAAATTTATCAAGCATTTTCCTATGTATTTATTTTTACAGATACAGTAAATATTTAAAGCATTGTTTCCTATGAAACTAATTAATTCTGCATATATTGACAGAGACAGTAAACAGAACAATACACAGTAAAAGAAAAAAGAAATATATATATATATATATATATACTCCAGTTATGAAAATTCTGAGGTAGCATGGTTACAGTGAATTAATGTCTTTGCCAATTATATTTTACCTCGTTCATTCGAAGTAATTAGTGTACAGTTTTATGGCTTTATCATAATCATAGATTCAAATTTCAGTTGATTATTTTTCTCAAGTCGGAAGAATGAAGTTATTGTTGCTCCAAAGAATAAATAGTGTTCGAAGGGTTAATTAAGAAAAGTTATTCGATTCTCTAAACTTACAGGAATTTTGAAAGAAATTTAAGATTAGTACTCGAATTAAATTCACTGAAACTTTCTGAATTGGAAGAGTTGTTATCACATTCATTACTGAAAATATATTTTTCTAATAGCATTTTGGAAAATGTAAAAATGTAACAGAACAAAATAATTAGATAGGTATGTATTTTATTACACTAATAAAGCTAAGAATTTTTGGTATGCTAATTTATTTAATTAGTTTTAATGATTATTATTTTTTAATAACTTATTAATAAAAAGGATTTTTATATTAAATATTAGACTTTTTTTATAGTTGTTATAATTTTTTTTGTACTAAAAAATTAATTATCCAGTCTATCTAAGGAAACAATAAGGTTTTTGTTCCCTTTTTGGATTATCTTTTTGTTTATTTTTATTTGTTCTTTTAGTCACAAAAGTTTAGCTTAGTCATGCTGGTATTTTAGATTCTAATTTCGTTTGCATATTGTAACCCTGCCTACACTAGCAAGAGTGATCGTGGCGTTCAGAAAAAGTCAGTCGGCCTTCAGGAGAACTTTCCTCCTAGAGAAAGTACAGCGCAATCTGAAACCCCACTGAGAAACGTTTAGTTTATATTTAGCACAACCCTGTGCATTAGGTGGTCTAAAGACTCTCACCGGAGATGGAGTATACTTCTCGCACCTTGTGAGTATCCCAGTTTCGGATTTTGGCTCAGAAGAGGACGGCTTTTCCTTCCACGAATCTATACTTATATTTTTTTTTTAAAATACTGCTATGTCTCTAATTGTATGTGTGGGTGTTTACGCGTGTGTATAAATAAAGCTGTGAGTTTTTCCAATCTGTACCTCAAATATCTTAACCTAGCCACACTCAGTTAAATCTGGTTCCTCAACCAGCTCACTATAATATTATTATTCCAACACAGGTTGTAAGAAAAGAACATTTGCAAAAAAAAAAAATTGGTAATAAAGAATTGCATTACATAATTTCTCACTCTGAATAATATAAGTATGAGTTTAATGTTAGTATTAAGACTATTTTTAAAAAATTCACCCGGATTGTTATTAAAACAGCAAAAATGATAAATAAAATATCAGCTATTTACAAATTGCTTGTCGTATGTAGCAATATATCACAATACTAAAGAATTGTGTATTTTATTTATATTTTATGAAAATTTTACGATTTAAGAGCTTTTTTTTTTTACTTTTAATCCAGTATATCGTTGTTTATGTATAGTTAAAATACGAAATATACATATGTGGAGTTGTCGTAGCATGATTTGCGAGATATGAGCAGATCTTACAAAGAATGGTACTGCTTTAATACAAATTTTGAACTTAACTTTTGAAATTTTATTCGGATTGCATAATTTATTATTTTGTATAGGAATCTTTAGAAAAATGCATTTATCGTTTCACAGAGGTTAAAGGACAGAGAATCAAATATTCAATCATAGAATCAAATAGAACTCTGTAAAAAATGTCATATGAAAGCAATTTTGAAAAAAAATGCGATTTTAGACGATAGACGTCTTTTTTTGTTCAATTTTTTTTTGTTTAAATTCAATCTTAGAATCAAATAGAACTTTGCAAAATGTCATACAAAAAGAAATTCGATTAAAAAAAAGCAATTTTACATAATATGCAATTTTAGACGGTAGATTTTTTTTATTTTGTGTTCATTTAAATTTTTCTCATTATTATTAATTTATCTTTGACGTTGTTAATTAAAATAACAAGAATATATAATACAAATGTATTTTGTCAGAAAAATACATATTAATATATTTGAAATTTCTTAATTCAGCTTTTTTTTGCAGCTAATTTAAATGTTAAATTAAAGTTGAAGATCTCATATAACAATACAACTTTTGTTTAAATCTATTTGAAAATCTCTAAATATATTTAAAATGCCCTTTTTTGTCGAATATTTTAAAAATAAGTTTATATTAAAAGTAAGTAATAGAGCTTTTTAGCGCTCTGACACTCGATGCCCCAGGCTTCGAGTTCGAGTCGCGGTAGAGGCATGGATGTTTGCAGCCGACCAGACCATCTCCTGCCTCGAAATCTTCCTGTGGACAGGCGGCCTTGTCCCACCATAGGGCTGTTGTGCCAATGAAGGTTTGGGTTGTCGCTCTACGATAATCTTGTGCTCACTTTAGGCTAAACAGACCGGGACCTACAGTTTAAAGTGGATTCGAACCACTACAAACATTCATGGCCCCACCGGGGATTCGAACCTGAAACCTGTGGTACCGAGCACCAGAGCGTTAACCACTAGGCCATTCAGGACTCGTGCCAATGAAGGAGAAGAATAATAAAGCTGTTGTTCTAGCACTCGGTGCAACAAGTTTCGTATTCGAGTCGTGGCAGAGCCAGGGATGTTTGTAGTGGTTTGAAATCCCTTTTAAACCGTATGCCCAGGTCTAATATAAATGTAGAGTGTTGGGCGTAGGGATGACAACTCTATAATGTAAAATGAAATTACCTCCTGTTTCGGAATCTGCCTATAGGTAGACGTCCATGGTCCAATTTAAACGACTGAGTGCCAGGGAATTAGTTAGTTAGTAAATTAATAGAGCATTTATATGAAATTAATAAAATTTATAGTAAGTTTAAATGATTTTTTTTTTTTTTATAAATTAAGCGTTATTAATTTTTATAAAGAGCTAAAGTACATTAACCGATTGATTAGTAAACTATCTTGGGAGACTTACCCTTGTATTCTATTGAAAGAGTTGACAACATTACTGAGAGAGATTTAGTTCGATATTTCAATGCTGATATCTATTGTGATGAAGTCTCTCTGAAGATATTTTCATGGGAAACAATTTTATATTAAAATAAATAAATAATTCAAAAAATTTGAAATTATCTCAAATATAGCATGTCTGGACTTTTTTTCCCACTATTTTACTATTTTATTTTATCATGGTTGTCCATATTGATTTTTAAACAAGAATCTTTCCAGATTCAACCCAGGATATTTTAAAGGACAACTCAATGCGAAGTATCATTATCACAACATATTATGATATAATTATTTTTTTATTTATAAGTGCCTACTTATAAATAAAAAATAATAATTATAAGTAAACACAATTAAGTAATTAAACACAATTAATTTTTATTTATAAGAAGGCACTTATAAATAACAAATTAATTGTACCATAATATGATGTCCAAAGTTTATTCTAATGGTCGGGATTAATATGATTATTCTTGTTTTAACATATTATACTGAAAAAAATATAACAAGCTAACACATTATTGAAATTAAAATCGGCTGAAAATACTTTATTGTAATTTTAAAAGTGAAATTTATTTTCATTATAATTGTCGATTTCTTCTTAGTGAATAATTAAATGAAATTTAATATCTAATGTTTTAGGTATTAAATATTTTTTTTTATAATTCGAAATTCGACCTTCAAAATAATTTTAATATATGAATGGATAAATATAATAAAATATGAAGTTTTCTCATGCAACACAAATAATTAAAGATCAATAATTTAAAAACTTAACTTTGGTGATGTTATCGAATTTAAACTCGATATTTTTTTATCTTTCGAATGAAGATGAAGTTTTGATAAAAAATTTTTGGTAGAAAAGGCACAACCCTATTTTTTCCCTTAAACCAGTAATTATCAAACTCTTTTCAATTTGAAGAAAAAAATTATTTTTATTTTTGCACCTATAAGAGTTTAATTAAAAAAGAACAAAAATGAAAATTAAATTAAAAAATACTTGTTTGTAGGGGAGATATGAAAACTCAACTTAAATTCAAAACGATTACTTCTCCGATATATTGAATTTTTAAACACATTTTTTATATAAAGACAAATTGCACTTTCTAAATTTAGATATAGTTTGACTACCACAGCATCTGCATCTTTTTTGTTTTTATTTGATTAATTTTGTCAATAATATGATTTCATGGATTTATGTTTTCGCGATTGGCTGAAGTTTGGAAAAATGTTCAGTCTCTAATTCAATAAGATTAATGGTGCTGATTGTAAAGTTTCAGCATAAACATCTTTAGTTTTTCAATTCCTTCTATTAGCTCACACTCTCCCTATATATATCTTGTTCAAATTTCCAATGGTTCATAAAACACTTTTTATTCATCCACTCAAGTTCAAATACTTTTTTGAGCGTGTAGTGCATGACACTTGATGTAAATACGGTTTTTTCAAATATTAATTCATTCATTAAATTTAATTCATTATTTTTTTTTAGATTTAAGTTGCATATATCTACCAATAGATGGCGCCAGATAAACTTAAAAAATGAATGAAAATTTTATAAAGGACTTTTTTCTGCAATACAGTAAAAAAAAAAAAGGAGGAATTGACTTACAAAATTTCTATTACTTGTTATTAATGATACAGCCATGCTGCCCTAAAATTCCACAACACAAATTTTGTAATCCAATCAATTTTATATATTTTAAATACAGTAATTTTTTGTTATGTCAATGATATTATTTAAGTAAATGCCGACCAGCATTTGCCTTTTATTCGGATATTTCAAAAACAGTAGGTCTAGGTCTTGTAACTTCTCGGCCTATAAGAAGAGGGCCACTTTCAGGTTCATGGAAAACTATAATTTTTATTTACAAGCATTTTCTATATATACAGAACTCTGGGTTATTACATTATTTACAAGGAAATAAAAATTAGAGATATAAATTTTTTTCACAAGGGCAGTTCACTCAACGGTCAGAGATTTTTACAGTTCTGGAGCCTACGAAGAATCTAAAATACATGGTCTGCGGCAGACCATAATTATCACTCGGCGTTATACACGAAACCACAAGGGGCTCACTTTCTAAACAATAGAAATCGTCAGTCTGTTCATGTCGACTCGTTTCAGAACACTCTCTCTCTCCCCATTCTCAAAAAATCTCCCTTTAAGAAAATTCATCAATTGGGGAATCAACTTCCATCACTTCTTTTGGAGTGGACACTTCCTCAGCCCATGGTCTATCACCAATCAAGATGCAGCAACTCATGGCGCAATCCGTATCCCATCTATAATTGTTTCGACTTGAGAAGGTCTAAAAAACAATCGCTAAATTCATGAGGTCTCATTATCCCTGACACTGATTATCTGCTGACAGATTTGAGTGGCAGGTTGTTCTTAATAAAAATTACTGATTGTCTTAAAATAATTAACCACAACACTGTTTATCTGCTGTCAGATTTGAGCAGCTATTATGTATTTATCAAAGAATATACATTCCTCTCTACTGAGAATTAAATGCCAAAAACCTTTTCGTGAGAAAAATGCTACAGTCTATTCCTCGATATGTAGTTGTAATGCTCTATTGTATGTATTAGACGGGGCTATATGGTAAGTTGTTCAATACATTTTCTCTCGCAGAGTTCGATTCTGTATCCATCCGGTGTTTCTCTATGGGAATGATTTGAAAGTAAAGTAAAGTATCTGATAAACTGTAGAACACCAAAGACATAACAATTGTTATATAAAACCAAATTATTTATTCCAAATTATTTTATCATTGTCTATATGCTCGTAGGCTTGTCAGATGTGTTCGACTTACCGCAACTCACTGTCGCCTGCGATTAGAGAAGCATGCATTGTGGACACCACAACAGTGGTCTTGTGTGATGTTTTCCGACGAGTCCAGGTTTAGTTTGCAGTCTGATTCTCGCCGGACTTTCATATGGAGAGCTCCAGGTACCCGTTACCACCAAGAGAACACCATTGAACGCCACCGTTACGGTGGTGCAGGATGGCTCGTTTGGGGAGGTTCCAGAATTATTCTTGGTTCCAAAACTGACCTGCATGTTCAGAGTGTAACGAGGACAGGCCACATCTATCGGGATGTCATTCTGGAACAACATGTACATTTGTTTCGGGGTGCCATGGGTGCTGAATTTCTGTTTATGGATGACAACGCTCGTCCTCACCGTGCAAACATTGTAGACGAATGCCTTCAATTGGAGGATATCACCCGTATGGATTGGCCAGCATACTCACCGGACTTGAATCCAATAGAGCATGTGTGGGATATGCTTGGCCGACGAATTGCAGCCCGTCAACCCCCTCCCACCTGTCAACCGGAACTTCGGAGGGCATTGCTTGATGAGTGGTGTAATATTCCCCAAGATCAGATTGATAATTTGATACTCAGTATGCCTAGGCGTTGTAAGGCCTGTACTGCATCGTCCGGGAGACATACTCCATATTAACCATCATACTAACCATGTTATATTGTTTTTTGTAAATAGGTTCTTTTTTTGAAATTTGCTCCAGGAGTAGAAATCGCAATTTTTATTAATTATGTCAAACATATAGCATCTTTTTGCTCTTTACCTTTTGTTTAATAAATAGACTTTACAAATAAGTCAAATTTGTTTTGCTTCTGTCTCTTTCTTTGCCTGAACTTCATTATCCTTAATTTATGGACATGAGTGTATATATAAACAATAAAAAAAACTTAGGGAATTTCGTTTCAAAAAAATAAACAAATTGTAAGCAATTTAAATTGTTGTTAAATAATTTAAGCTACTTACAAACTATTCTCATTAGTTATTGTTAAGTTATTTTTATTAGCTTATTTTTAATCCCATTAGTTATTTCACCAAACATGTAGCTTATCTGTAAATGTTTCGACCTGTGAAATTCAAATAGACAATTGCTAATTTCATGAAGTCTCATTATCCATGACATTGATTATCTGCTATCATATTTGAGTGACAGGATGTTCTCATTAGAACAAGACACTATTTGTATGTAGTATAAATATCCACAACACTGAATATCTGCTGTCAGATTTGAGTGGTAGGTTTTATTATGCACTTTTAAGGAATATGCATTCCTTTCGCCTATGAACGGAAATACTGTATCACTTATCATGGGACAAATGCTACATCTACTCCGTCATATGTGGTTATAATTCTTTATTGTATGTATAAGACGGTGATTTATGGTAAATGGTTGAATACATCGTCTGCCCCAGAGTTCGATTCTATATCCTGTGTTTTAAATCACTACCATCTATGGAATGATTAAAAAAAAAAAAAAAAAGTATTTACAAAATTGCCGAAGACCAACGATATTCCGTCATAAACTTTGTTAAACAATACCAAATTATTTTAATTGTAATCAGAGAAGTGCATAGTAACCAGCGCACTTTCTCTATACCACGCAATAGTTTATGTAATGTGTTTTCACAACTCCAGTCTGAAATGGGTTAAAAAAAAATTTAAAAAAAAATTGTGTACTGTCAAATAACTTTGGGTTATTTCTAAAAAACTGTTATCTTTTTTTAGTTTATTTTTTAATACTTTTTATTTCACTTTGTGTTATATATAACTTAACAGAAATTTGCCTGAGCAATTCTCTTCAGGAAATTAAGTAAGGTCCATAAATTCCTTGACGTGTCTTTGTCGCTTTCCACAACTCATATACGAGTTTCCTAAACTTTTATTTGCAAGGGTGATAACTTTTAAACTTCCGCTTCGCAACGAATGTCACCGTTAGAAGCTTTTGTGAAAGCGACATATTTATTGCTAAGATCATCACAAATTTTCAAAGTTTTGGCATTCACTAAAAGCTTATTGTGCCTTCAGTTATTAGATTTCCCATGTTTAGTGTACTGCATTGTATGCGCACTCGTTATATATTGAGATATTTAATTTTCAAAAGAGTTTGAAAGTTATTTGAAGTTTTCATTTTTAATTTAGCATATTGAATGTATTTTTGAAAAGTTGTTTTAGCAAATAAGCATATTTTTATTTCAAAAAATAAGACCAGCACTTTGCCATTTTTATCATAAGTAGTCAATTTTTTGTTTATGTTCAGTAGTTAAAATTATGTTTAAAAGTGAAGAACTAATTTTAAATATTCCAAAAAAATACTACATATACTATATTACTACATATTGAAAAATATTGAAAGCATTTCAATATTTAATTAAAAGAAAAACTTTGCTACAACATTGCATGAAGTCTCATTATTCATGACATGATTATTTGTTATCAGATTTGAGTGACAGATTGTTATCATTAGAACAAGACACTAATTGTATGTAATATAAGTATCCATAACACTGCTTATCTGCTGTCAGATTTGAGTGATAGTTAATTATTATGTACTTGTTAAGGAATATACATTCCTTTTCCCCTATGAAATGCTATATCTCTTGTCGTGGAAAAAATGCTACAGTCTACTCCATCATATGTGGTTGTATGTATGGGACAGGGCTCTACGGTAAGTGGGTAAATGCAACGTTTATTGCAAATTTCGATGATATATCCTGTGTTGCCAATCACTGCCCTCTATGGGAATGATTCAAAAGTAAACAATAATGTTTGCAAAAATTGTCAAAAGCGAACGATATATCGTCATAAAAATTTTTTTAACGAAACCAAATTAATTTAATTGTAACTATTGTAAATTATTTTAATTGTTTAATTATTATTAATGCATAGTAGTCAGCACGCTTTCTATATACCACTTAACAGTTTATGTAATATTATGTTTTCGCAATGCCAATCTCAAATGTATAAAAAAATAGTGTACTGTCAAACAACTTGAGACTAAAAATTTTATACATCTAAGTTATCTCTAAAAAACTGCTGTCTTTTGTAGTTTTTTGAATAATTTTCATTTCTCCTTGTGGTATATATAACTTAACAGAAATTTGCCTCAGCCGTTCTCTTCAGGAAATCAAGTAAGGTCCATAAATTCCTTGACGTGTCGTTCTCGCTTTCCACAACTCATATCTGAGTTTCCGAAACTTTTATTTGCAAGGGTACTAACTTTTAAACTTCCGCTTCGCAGCGACTGTCACTGTTAGAAGCTTTTGTGAAAGCGACATATTTATTGCTAAGATCATCACAAATTTTCAAAGTTTTGGCGTTCGCTAAAAGCTTATTGTGCCTTCAGTTATTAGATTTTCCCATGTTTAGTGTATTGCGTTGTATGCGCTCTTTACATATTGAGATATTTAATTTCAAAAGAGTTTGAAAGTTATTTGAAGTTTTCATTTTTAATTTACCATGTTCAATGTTATTCCAGAAAAGTTGTTTTTCAAAAACAAGGCCAGCATTTCGCCATTTTTATTTTAAGTCGTACATTTTTGTTTATGTTCAGTTGTTAAAATTATGTTTAAAAGTAAAGAACTTATCAATTTTGATATTTTGATCTAATTTTAATTATTCCGATAGATTTCATGTCTTTCACTGCGTAATGAATATTGAAAGCGTTTCAAGTACAAGTATTAATTAAAAAAACAACTTTGGTAATGTTCTTTTTATTTGGCAATTATATATTAACAATAAAAAAAAAATCGTATCGTGTGATTCGTTTCGGAAAATAAATAATTTGTAAGCAATTTAAATTGTTATAAATAATTTAACTTGTTTCCAAATTAATCTCATTAATTATTTTTAAGCTTTTATCTTTCTTTTTATAATTCTTTTGATGTTTTGATGAATGAATTTTGAAAAGGAATGGCAATGATAACACTTAAAAATAAATAATTTAAAAGTAATTTAAATTGTTGTAAATTATTTAAGCTGCTTACAAATTAATCTAATTAGCTATTTATATTTTAATTTTTTATAATTTTAATTTATAAATAGATTAAGAAAAGTCATGACCATGATACTTGCAATGATAACAGTTAAAAATAAATAATTTGTGAGCAATTTAAATTGTCGTAAATAATAGTTAAGCAGCCTATTAATTTAATATCATTAGTTATTTTTAAGCTGTTATCTTTCTTTTTTAATTCTTTTGATTTTTAATGGATTATGAAAAGACATAACCATAATAATTTATTGCTTTTACAATAGCAGCTATGATATCGCATAATTCTTCATTTTTTTTTTTTTCAAAACTATTCTTTAAGAATTACAAAATGAGTTGGAAAACATATTGGTATAAATTTACATATAATTCATCGACCATTTTTTAAATCACTAGACTTTTTTAAACGTCATAAATGTCTTTTTAAATGCCAGGAATAATCTTTTATATCAATATGATTCATGTTTTTTTAATAATATATTTGGATTGAAAAGACTTAAATTAAATGGCAACTTTTTAATAGTCATTGTTCAAATTATTTTTTAAAAATAATTCTTAAAAACTCTAGAAGTTGTATTATAATAATACTAAAATTTCATATATTTTTGCATTATTTTTTATTGCATTTTTTTTTATTTTATATGTATAAAAGTATTAGACACACAATATCAAAAAAAAAAATACGGATAAAAAAATAGATAGACTAGATTTACTATAATGTAACATTAATAAATAATAAATAATAAAAATAGGGTAAAAGTTATAATAAAAGCAGGACATAAATCTAACATGAAAAGAAAATGTAGACGGAGAGAAAATAAGAAGTTATTGTGAAATAAAGAAAGAATACATAACCATCTTCCAATATTCAAGATAAAGTAAAAAAGTTATACATTAATCATTGTGACAAGAATTCAGAAATTCCACAAAAGTTAAAAGGAGTTTTTTCTTTGTAGTGGTATCATAAGGGCGACAAGCCAGTTTAAATTTAGAATCGTGAGGTTTTTGACAAATAATTCGTTTATTTTTTTTCGAAATGGGTACATTAAAATATGATATGTTTTATATCCTACGTCTGTTCAGCGATGCAACTATGCTAAATAAAGGTGTAAGAATTATAAAAGAATTCTCCCATAAACAACGAACAATTATAAAATTCAAAAAGAGGATAATATTTTTTTAAAACCACAATCACCAAATTTACTATTATCCAATATAAATTGTGTTCTAAAGATATCACACTCGAGTCGTAGCTCAGTGGCGAAATGCGCATTAGTGAGCATTAGGGCGAATGTTTAATCCACTGGTGGCTTTGTTGTGGACACTGTTTCAAAAAAAAGGAGCCTCAATGGCGTTTGTAATGTTCAGCATCTTGCCAAATTATTTTGACTACCTAGTGGGTGTTTTTTGTGTTTTTCCCCATACGTTACAAAATACTGGTTAATCCCCAGAAACTCCTCCCGAAAGGCACTGCCCTCCTTCTTCAGCAACATGGAGCCAAGTCCGACTTCTACCTACTGGTGCTCCTTCCCAACAAAAACTGCCCCCCCATTTTCCCTCCTTCCATGGGACCCCATGTGTTCTTGGACTTGGTCTAGATGTTACTGTTGTCCAAGTGGGAATAAGAAACAACAAATAAAAATAAAAAAGATGACAGTTTTTTCCAAAAAGCAAAATTACTGTTCTCCAATAAAAACTTTTTTTCATGTTAAACATTTTTCTACGCGATTTATTTTTGAAAATTCACCTTTTGCCTATTTACCTTTTTATCATTATTTGGTAAATGATCTCCCAGTGTCGTTTAATGATTGTTAACTTCCAGAATAATTTGTGAGGTGGAGACCATATTTTGTTAAGAAAACGGCTTTTTCATTTTTCCATTCTCAGTCAACACATTATTATATCAGACAAAGGGCAACATTTCTCAGCATGGCAAAAAAGAAAAGACTTTCCTGCCTTTGAATTTATCGTGTTCATTCTTGACATGTATATGAAACTTTCAATTCGCCATGCTTATCAAATTTGTAAATGTTTCTCTTCAATTTGGATGTTCAATACGATACGTCCTAAGTACTAAGGTGTTGCTCTAAGTTAATATTAAGGTATTCATCTTCTTCAATGGTGCCATAGCCCCATGGTGGGCCAACGCCATCTGCATACTGGCAGATTCGAAACTTGAGATGCTTTCTTTTTACAGAGTAAGGGGTTCCAATTTCTACAGTCATATTAGACCGGGACCTACGGTTTTTTTTTTTTTTTACGGTTCCATTATTCCGAAGCACTAAAAACATCCATGACACTGATGGGACTCAAATCTAAAACTTGTGGTATTGAGAGCCAGTCACTCAACCCTTCAGGCCCTAAGGTTAAGGTATTAAGAAGCATTGTTTACACAAGTCCTAAATTTTAAACTAAAGAATTTTCTTGTATACGAATTTCATTATTTTGTCTTATTTAAAATTTTTTTTGAGTAATTACATAAATATAACTTTAATCCTGTTTTCAAAATATTCAAACTATTTATATATGTTACGGTGAATCTGAATAAGCGGTGATTATTCATGATCACCGGTAATTATGCATAATAATCGGAATAAACCACGAGTTATTATACATAATCACACCTTATATATTGCCGGTGATTATGTATAATCACAGGATTTACCACATATAACATAACGTATATACAAATTTAAATTAAGAATTGAATGTTCCTTTTTTAACAACATTTTCAGAAACAAACATGAAAATACGTAATGTGTTGCATGTAAATATCACCAAATTGCACTGGAAGCATGTTTTAAGAATCCAACATCCTAGAAAATTAGTTAGCTCATAATTTAGTATCATACAAATACTTTTGTGGTACATAAAAACGTTTTCTTCATCAATGACACGCAATGTTCCTCCACATAATGACCGAAGATTACGCGGAAAGAAACTTTCCGTAAAAGAATGTTCCACCGCCTCAGAACTGACAGATATTGAAAGTTGGACAATTTTCCGTAATGAAAGTATTTGGGGAACCTATTGTCTAACATGATTGTCATATTACTTTTATAGCACAGCCTTTATTCTAAACTCTCTCTGTTTGCACTTTTGCGACTAGAAATCAACGGAGCGTAAACAACACGACGGATATTTGAATAAAACTGAACTTTGCTTAATGAGAAAATTTTGCAAAATATTTGTGAATTTAATGGAATGCCATAGCTGGAGTAGTTTTAGCATGGTTCATTTGGTTACGATTACGATTAAAACAATTCCAGTGATTGCTTTCTTTAATAGTTTTTGATTTCTTTTGTTTGTTACATATAAAAATAAAATGTCTGTTTAAATAGACCTAACCACATATCTTCATAAAATTGATTTACATCAACCTATAAAAATATTCTGAACGTAATTTTACATTAGATTTCTATATGTATGAATTTGCATCATGAAAAGTTATGCAATAAAAGTTAAATTATCAGATTAAATAGATTGTTTAAATTGATAAATTTTTTTTATTTCGGAATCTTTTTGAGATTTATTTATAATTTAATTTAATGGCTTTAATTAAACCTCCATTAATCGTTGTCATATTCAAACACGAATGGTGACATTGGGCCTACAACGAATATTGCTTTTATTTTTAACAGCATAATTTTTAAAGTATAAATATTGTTTTTTGCAAATATAAAGTTTTAATTTTAAAATAAACGCAATAAACATTTTTTGGTGCAATATTCCATAAATATGAGATATAATATGAAAAAATTGTTTTCCTTTTTGGTCATTATCGATAAAAGAGTTTAAATAAACAAATGGCAAAAAGAGGTTTACAAAGTTTACAAACTTCTCGGTGAGCTATGGTTAGACAATTTGGAACCACATAAAAATGCTGGGTTCGGAAATATATTACAGACGCAGTTGAAGTGGTTTTCAAGAATTGACTGTCACTGTGTAGACACTGTCTCAGAATACGAAGAGATTCGATGACGTTTGTGGTGTTCAGTTTCTTGGGCGTTAGTCAGACTAAAGTTCTCTTCTGCTTCTCAGGATCAAGTCAGATTTCTACCTATGGGTGCTTTCATGGGGTTTTAAAATGAAGATTAGTCAAAGCAACAATCTTTTTTAGAGTATATGTCACAAATTATCTACTAACTTAGAAGGAATGTTAAAATTAATTTGTCAGCTAAATAGCATGATTCAAATGAGCTCCAAATTATTTTAAATATTAAACAAAAAATAGTTAACAATGCGTGACTAACCTTGCAGAATTTGCTCAAAATTGCTGCCATCTGCAAAACATATGAGCCTTTGAAACGACGAATCGTGGATTGGAGAACGCGTTCAAACACCCCTGAATTGTTACGAACGCGCGAGTTGGGGATTCAATATTTCTTGCAGCAAATCAAAATTATATTTCAAGCATATTCCATAATCAAATTTTTCATTCACTTTAAATAAATTATTTAAATTTCTGGCAATTATTTGTTTTGTGATTTTAAAATTTGATATTCTAGTTTAGATTTAGATCAAATAAATAATAAAACAAAATAGTTCTACCCAGGAACACGGAAGAGCTGCTAACAGCTTCCTTTCAGAAGACATCTGTTTCTTGGACAGTCAATAAATAGATGTCGCAATCTAGCACAGAATGCAGCAGATCCAATTACCCCAGTTAATCCTGTTTAATTTGCCGCCCTACAATTTCCAGCATAGGCCTTCCGCGGCGGACCGATAATTGCAAACATGAAGCCAATGAGACTACGTCTTTTTTATTTGTTTCTTCACTGTTTTTTGTTGCAGTGATGCGCTTTGTCTTAATATCGATTTCTCGCTAAAAATATACAAAAAAATTCGATTCTTATCCAGTCCTTTATTAATTTTATTTATACAGAATATTGTATATTTATATGTTGTTGTGACTAATCCTCAGTGTCCGGTAGCGTGGGATGAACATCCCATGAATAGTCTATTGATGGATGGATGGAAAAGGGCAGCTTCTGTTGTGATGCAGCACCCTTCGGTATGGTTTGGCTTGTTTTGTTACTCTAGGGTCATTGTTTTAACACTTTAGGCTAATTTGGCCCTGGACCTGCAGTTAACGTAAATTCCGAATCACTACTACTACTACTACACTCACTGTCCATATAGCTGAGATGCTCGTATACAGTTTGTGAATGATGTTGGTGAGAAGTCTGACTGGGCCCCATGACGCTCTACATTCATATGAGACCAGGACCTACTGCTTAAAGTGGATTCCGAACCGTGGATTTTTCGAAGGGGAGGGGGTGCGAGTTAAGTTGTATCACGTCCTCGTCGTAGCCTCCACTAATGAATGACTAATAGCTCAGCCAAGAGTTCTACTATCCAGGAATATTGTTGTTGTTTCTTATTCCACTTGGTAGAAATCTAGACCGAGTTCACGAACCCGTATGGCTCATGGTTGAAGGGAAAGGGGGCAGCTTCTGTTGTGCTGGAGCACCCGTAGGTAGAAATCCGACTGGGATCCGTGGTGCTCTACAGTCATAGGAGACCCGGCCCTACTGCTTAAAGTGGATTCCGAACCTCTAACAAACATCCATGCCACTAATTCAAACCTGAAGCTTGTGTTACCAATGGCCAGAGCGCCAGCCAATTGACCATTAACCCGTCATCTGTAGGTAGAAGTCTGATTTGACTCCGAATAGCTGAAGAAGGAAGGTAGTGCCTTCCGGGTGGACTTTTAAAGAGAACTTCCCGTATTTGAGTATCATATGGGAGAAAACTCAGAAAATTCCCACCAGGTAGTCTGACTAATGAGGCAAGATACTGAACATCCCAACGACATCGTGGAGTCTCCCCCTTTTTTTTGAAACAGTGCCTACAACACGCCAGCGGATTGAACCTCAGCACTAATACTCACCAGCTGCACACGTTGTCACTGAACTACGAGTCGGGCAACGTTTATATGTACCCAGTTTAAAATAACAAGCAATGAAAATGAATCTGAGTTTTTACATTTAACAATAATTTGAGAAAAGTTATAATTTGAAATGTGATAATATATAATAGATTTAAGAATATTTCTTTTAAATTCGTAATGAATTTCAATGATTAGAAAATATAAATACAGAGATCATGATAATATTATTGCCAAAATTATTATTATCTGTCACAATGCCACCAAAGGTTAAATCTCATCTCTAATGCTCACCAGCGGTGCACTTTACCACTGAATCACAAGTTAAATTCATTTAATTCAGGAAAAATAATTTTCAAAAAAGTAAGATTTCAGTTGTATTTTATTGATGTTTAATAAAAATTATTATTAATAAACTCTATGTTAAAAATCTAATGGATTTAACTTAAGCAGTAGCAGAAAGGTAATAAAATCTCTTTTAAAGTTACTAAACTTTAACCATGAGAAAAATGATTCAGTTGCTGTATTTTGTATTTATGTTAAACTGTTTTCTAGCTAAATGTTTCTTTCAAGATCAATAACGTGTTTACTTCATAGGTCATACTCAGTCGAACCCAGAGGATTATTTTGGTCAGTTCTTTTGAGATTTTCACAGCCATAAAAATAAGTGGAGCGTGATATACATTGTATAGACACCATTAATATTACCCAACTAGTCCAAATCTCTGCAAGTAAGTAAAAATTTATCAGAAAACAGCTGTTCTTTTTTAGCGGGTAATCTTGTGGAAGAGTAATGAATAACAAACAGTTGCGAAAACATAAATTTCGGTCGTTACTTTCAGGCTCACTGAAGAGTAATTTGCTTTTCCTCGAAAGATAAAATAAGATTTAGAAATAAACATCTTCATTGGTTATATTCTTCTGAATATCTATGTTTTAGAAGTTGTTGCAGTTGTAAGTAAGCAAAGTGTTATGGAATTCACAAATGTGGGAATTAAAGGAATTAAACTTTTTTATTCTTAAAGTTTTTTTTTTTTCAATTGTAGGACATAAGAATAAGGCTAATATTTTTCACATTTATTATTTTTATTTTATAACTTTGTACTTCTATTTTATTTTTACATCTGTGTTTAATGAATCTATACGAATGAATCTATGTGCAAATAATCTATACGAATGAATCTATGTGCAAATAATCTATACGAATGAATCTATGTGCAAATAATCTATACGAATGAATCTATGTGCAAATAATCTATACGAATCTATGTGTAATGAATCTATACGAATGAATCTATGTACAAATACTCTATACGAATCTATGTGTAATGAATCTATACGAATGAATCTATGTAATGAATGTACGAATGAAATGAATCTGTACGAATGAATGTATGCGTAATGAATCTATATGAATATATGTGTAAAGAATCTATATGAATATAGATGTAAAAAACCTATATGAATATATGTGTAATAAATCTATACAAATAAACTTATGTGTAATGAATATATGCGAATTAACCTATGTATAAAAATCTATATGAATCTATGTGTAAAGAATCTATATGAATCTATACAAATAAATGCATGAGCAATGAATCATGAATGAATCTATGTGTAATGAATCTGTACGAAAGAATCTATGTGTAATGAATCTATACAAATAAATCTATGTGTAATGAATCTGTACGAATGAATGTATATGTAATAAATCCATAATATCTCCAATAAACATACAATAATTTTATAAATACAAGGAAACTTTAAGCAATAAAAGGACACCTTAGTCCAAAAAGCATTATAGGGTTTTCTAATAACTAGTAATCAATAATTGTTTTTTTTATTGATTTGAAAAATCATTGAAAACTATTTTCATTATACTAATTTCTATGTGTATTGAATCTGTTATATTTCATAGCTTATCTTTAAAGTATATTAATGAAATAATGGCATCAATATGATTAAGGGTAATAATTTTACATAAAAATTCTGCAATATTCAATTTGGAATTTTTATTTTATTTTGGAGGATTTAAATCTCACATTCCAGTAAGCTCAATTTTAACATTTATTTCAAAATATCCGTTAAAAATTTATTTATAATAAAACTATTTGCATTTTATAGATTTCCAAAGCAATCCGGCTGTTCTTTTTCTACTATAATCCTATCTAGGAAAATTCAATCTGCTCTCAGGTTAAATTTCGTCTAACACCTTCGTATTCAAAACAAGTGTGTGCCTTAGGTGTCTCACCTTTATTTACATAGAACATTTAACTCATATATCCGTGCAGAAAATACATCTACTGCGTGACTTGAAACTCTAACATTTTTTTTTTTTCTAAACTGAAAACTGGAATAGTCTATAATATTACAACGACAACGAGTGTCATGTTGGTGAAAATTTTCTCCCGATGGCCTCTATTAGCTTGATCTTTATAGAAAATGGCTACTTTTTAATAATAGAAACGGTGGTTTAAATTGGCTTATAAATTGTGTTTCATCAATTTGTATTCTGGAAAAGACATATTTCTTTGGTATTATATCTTTATACAATTTTGTTATATAACATTACATTTCTCATGATAAGTTCATTTTATTGAGTTTTCAAAGCAGATGATAATATTTTGAAAATAAATAAAAATAATAATAATAACTCAAAAATAAGTAAATAAATAAATAATAATAATAGATTAAAATAAATTAATTAATAATAATGATAACTGTAAGATGTAGTATCAAGTTGTGCAGCTGCATTGTAACTAGGTGTGAATGGAATGAGATACTTGAGGCACAGGTTGGAGAACTCACAGCTTTATAAACAAACGTATAAACACAGTACACATACAATTAGAGATATACAATATTTAACATATTTAAAGGCAGATAATTATAGATTCGTGGAAAGACTCGTCTTCTAAACCAAAAACCCGAAACTTCGACTACACGCAGGGCGCTCGAAATATACTTCCTCTCTGGGTAAGAGTCTGTAAGCCAACTGACCATTTCTCCTGAACGTCACAGAATGGTTGGATCTCTTGCAAATAGGTAGGTGGAAGAATAGTTACGAAGATAAAATAAATAACTGTTAATATATCAATGCTGATAATAATATAAAAAGTTCTATAGATAATACATCCTTTTACAGGAAAAGGTAACCCTAATTACACAGAATTTGCTACATATCTACCACTGCAGTGGTGAATGTTATTAGATTAATGTACCCACAGTTTCAAAACAGCCATGACCAAATTTGGTTTCATAACATAAACAATTTATCAATATTTTGAGTATTTTTTTAATATCGAAACGATCAAAAAAATTTTACACTTTCATTATCCATGATATTTGAAAAAAGTTCCTCAGTGTATGGTTTGTTCAATAACTTTATATGAGCATTTCTTTGAAACTTTTACATGAAGCTAATAATAACCGGCATATTTCAGCGTCCTTTATTATTTATCAATTAAATACAACAGATAGTTAATAATGTTAATAATTCTTTTTTCAATTTATTATAAAAATACTTTCTTGGATATTTTCTGAAATGAAACTGGCTTTGTTAATATGCCACGCAACTATAAAACCAGAAGAATTCTTCAACTCTGCCTAAATACACCAAAATCCATGAATATGTCATTTCAGAAAGTAACAAGGAGATTATCAAGGAACATATGCTTGACCTAAGTAACTTGATATCTATATTGATATGTGACTTGTCGATAGGGTGACATGTAATTTGCTGATAGAGTCGATATCGATAGAGTGATAACTTGTCCATAGGATGGTATTACTGATGGGGTCGATATCGATGGATCATTATGTAAATTGTTATAGATGCGGTAGTTTGATATCGATTAAATAACTCATTGTTATTCTCCTTGTTACTGATCAGAAAGACACAAAAATTTTAATTTAAAATTGAGTTAAAATTTTAATAAAATTTCATCAATTTTTAATTTAAAATTGAGAAGTGTAGGAATCCATTCAGAATTTTGCTCTAGGGCCATTTGGTCGTAGTTTTACATGCAAAGAATCCTTCAGTATATAAAAAAATTATATAGTATTTCTCATTTAAAATAATATTATTTTTATATAAAAATAAAGTAACTCGTGGCCAACTATAGTGCTCCTTTTCTGAGTGAAAGGAGGAATTTCGGAACTAGAAAACCTAATTGAAAAACCAGACAAAGAGGAAGCTTCCTTGTTTACTACGGATATAAGCAGGAAAGCCCTGTAGGTAATATAGTCCCTTCCGTTGGTTTGGAGAAGGAGCAGACAAACCGAAGAAGTGGTATAATGGGCAGGTTGTGCAATCAGATTGTAACTGGGTGTGGTTGAGTTGACATACTTGAGACTCAGGTTTGAGAATTCACAGCTTTATTTACACATGCAAACACCATGGACATAAAATTACAGACAAAAAATATTTAACATATTTAAAGACAAAATTATAGTTTCATGGAACGATTCCAATTTTAAGCCTAAACTCCAAAACTCGGATACGAGAAGGGTGAAGAAATATACTTCGTCTCGGGTGAAAATCTTTAGGCTAACTAATGTAAGCAAGGTTGCACTGACTATATTTCCTCTCGAGATGGAGAATCTAGATCAACTAAACGTTTCTCAGTACAAGAGCATGGTAATTGCGTCATACTTCCTCTTGAATGAGAGTCTGGAGTACAACTAATCATTTCTCCTGCAGTACGCCACGAGAGGGTACTCTTGCCAGTGTGTAGGAGGAAGCATGGTTACAGTGAATCTTTGGAGTTCGCTGAAAACTGAAGAAGCAAAACGTGGTTACGATCATCGTAAGCAGCCTCCTTCCTTTCGAGATACTCCCTAGATAACGCTGAATGTGTTACTCATCTAACCGTTATAGTAGTGAACACCTTTAAAATAAAGTACCTTATATCCGAAAACAACGTATTAAAGAGATTCTTATTGTAAAAGTGTATAATCATGTGCGACGGAAGTATATATTCAACCACTAATTTCAGAAATGCTATTATAGAAACATATTCCTGCACATGGAAACAACAGCCATGATGAATAACAGAAGTTTTTCAAGGTTCATTAATATAACACGTAAATGTGGGAATAGCGTTATCGATGGGTACCGACTTTATTCTGCCCTCTTAGATACCTGTTGATGGTTATTACAATTGCAACATAGGGTAACAAAACGATTTAACATATGTAAAGCATTTATCTAATTTATTCATTTATATATTCGTATTGAGAAACCATTGATATTTATTTGTCATATAAAAACATTACAGGAACCTATGGGATATAATTACGATTTCTGCTAACGAAAACACAAATTAAATTGTTGCATTTTTATGAATATTTTTAGATTAAATAGCTATGATAATGAATTTAAAAATCGAAGAGTTTCATAAAAATTAAAATTTTTAAAATTATTATGGGAAGCTGGCTGATTTTTTCTATATTCTTATAGAGTTAAATAAATTATTTATTTAATCACATGGATCATTAATCAAATTTTATTTAAAAAAATATACAAAAAATTTTAGTCATTTTACATGCTTTTAATAGCAACTAATTCTTCAAATAGTTTTCTTAGAAAAGGAGAAAATATTTTTTAGGTAGAACTATTCATTATTTTAAGAGACATGTAGTGTTATAAATACCAAAATTTTAATTCTCAACTTTTTTTTTTCCATGCAGAAATGACTCTTTCATAAAAATTTCTGATGATATAAAAATTAATTCCCTTATTTAATATTATAATTGTTAGTATTTTATTTATTTATTATTTAATTGTTAGCATTTTAACTTATTGTTCAGTATTTTCAATAATAAATATTACCTAAAATATTTTAATTTGAATTTTATTTGTGTCTTAAATTTACGAAATGTACTTCTTTCAGATGATATAAAAATTAATTTCCTGAATAATTGTTAAGTTTTTCAAAAACAAATATTAGTTAAAATATTTTAATTTACTGAATTTTATTTGTGTTTAAAATTTACGAAATATACTTCAAACTGAAAAACTATTTTTTTTTAAAAAACAGAATAAAACGAATCCAAAACCCCAGAACAATTGAAATACTTTAAAACAAAATTCACACATATTTCTTTCGATAAAAAAATGTACCCAAAAAAAACTTATGAATAATAATAAAGTTTGGAAAAGAAAACTACTTGACTGGTTTCAAAAAGTCAGCGACTTTATTTGAATTGCATCAAAAAATGCCGAATAAAAATAAACGACCGAAACGTGCAGATGCAGCAAAGGACTACTTCGAATTGTGGTATTTTTTTAAGTGAATTATTTTACGTTTTCAATTTCCCCGTAAATATTTCGTTCCACTTTTAAATAATATGTTGATTCATAAAATTCCTAATCTTTACGTATTTGCTGAACTGCAAGTTCATTGTTTGGAAAAACTTTTAAACAGAATTTACGAATTCTAATATTTTACTTTGAAATAAAAAAAATATATATATTTTTTTCTTGTGACGGATTTTGCTAGGTACTGTTTAGTAAGAAAAAAACAATTTGTTCAAAAATTAAAAAATATTAAAACTAACTAAGAAGCCATTTTATGATATGTTTTATTGAAAGACTCTAAACAGGAGCTGCATGATTGCCAATTGGTTAGCGCTCTGGCCTTTGGTACCAGAGGATACAGGTTCGAATCCTGGCGGTGGCATGGATGTGTGTTAGTGATTTGGAATCCACTTGAAACTGTAGATCCCGGTCTAATTAGCTCAAAGTGCGCATAAAATGACTGTAGATCGACAAACAAACAAACCAGACTTTAAACAGGTAGTATGAGGGCCTATGCGTTATAAGTTGGCACGCTATCCACCTGATCTACTCGTTTTCAACTTATTCATTGTCAAACATAAAACTGTAATTTAACTCTATCAATGCCACTGGTCAAAGAATAGAATATAAATATTACAATTTTTCCTTTATTTTAAACCTAGCCTTTAACCTTTTCAATGAATTCATTAAATTTAAATTTTTTTCTCTAATGCAGCTAGAGACATACTAGAGACAGTTAATCTTTATGCCATAACAAAGAGAGCTGGACTGCCGTTACTCATTTAGCACTACCCAGCGGGCACGTGCAGCTTGAAGATATGTTACGGACGCGAGTAACACTACCCCCACAGCTTTCTACGATCCTATTAGACAGGGACCTACTCTTTAAAGTGGAATCCGAAGAACTAAAACCATCCCTGGCACCGCCGGGACTTGAACCTGAAACCTGTAGTACCGAGCGCTAGCCACTAGGCCATCAGGACCCTGTAAAATTAAATAGACATTGCTATCCGCATTATATAGTAGCATGCCTGAAAAAATACGTTTTAATATAAGTTAACATAATATATAAAATATGTTGCATACATAAATTATCATATACATTTTTTTGTTCACGAAGTAAAAGCATAAACAAAAAAAAAAATGGTTTATATAAGTAAAAGGTAATAAATAAATAAATAAATAAAATAATCGTAAAAGAAACAGTGTTTAGTTTTCTTCAATCACGAAATGGAATACGGTCTTGCATAATAATTTGTGAATATCAATTTATTGTTTTTGCATTAAAAATAAAAGTAAATAAATAATAATGAAAAAACAACAAACGTGATGTATGTTAAAATAGAAATAAACAAGCAATTTATTTATTGGGATTTTTCAGAAAAATAAAATATATTCTTTAAGAAAATAATTTCAGTGTTCTTTTTAGTGGATTTAATACATCCAAAAATGTGTTGCAATTCTGTTTTTTATTTGAGTAACGAACTTTTCTGTAATTGCTTAATTGTCCATAATAATTAGGGGTTCATTTTGTTTAAATTATCTTACAGTTTTACAGATTTCCCAAATTCACTAATGCCTTTAAAAAAAAACCCACATTCGTAATTTTTTTTAAGAAAATATTTCTGTAATTAAGTTTATTCAATACTTTTACTGGTTTTCTATAATAATTGAATTAATTTTTTTTGTTGAACAAATCCCCCACACGTACAAAAAAAAAATACCACCTGGTTTTTTTTTTTCAGAATAAATGAGAAAGGAAATAAATAATTATTCGAACTGTTTTTGTAAAATAAAAGAAATATCCTTCTTTTTAACAAAGTTATTTTTGTTTCTGGCAATTTGAAAAACTTTCACTACTTAAAAAAGGTTTTTTCTCTAATTCAAATGTAAATTGATTTCATTTGTGCATTTGAGTGTAAAGATACATTCCTAAGCGTATAAAGTACCGGTAATTCTTAATTAAATCAGTTCGGTATATTGAAGTCAACCGCTTTCGCGTTTTCTTAGTAATGAACTCTAGCCAGCTATCAAGAGAAATAGGGTTCAAATTTCGTTGATGGCTTACATTACATTTCTTTTTCGACAAACGAGTATATTCGGTATTGAATGTGACCGCAAATCTCTTTGATACCCTTCTATTTATTGAGTTTCCTAGATTTTTAGCGGCTAGATGACCAATTGGCTAGCCATTTGGTCTTTGGTACCACAGCCTCCGGTTCGTTTCCTAGCTGCGGCATGGATGTTTGTGAGTGGTTAGGAATGCACTTTAATATGTAGGTCACGGTTTGCCTAACCCTTGTGTGGACAAGATGACCTAAAGCTACAAGCTAAACGAAACGATTTTCTAGCGTCCTGATGGTCAGTTAGTTGGCTAGCGATCTGGTCTTTGGTACCACAGGGTTCGATTCCTGAAGGTGGCTGGATTTTTTTGAGTGGTTCGGAATCAACATTAAACTTCAGGTCTCGGTCTAATTACCCCAAAGTGTGCACAAAATGACCATAGAGCGACAAACCAAACCTATATTTTCTTTAAACCAATGTAAAGGCGGACAATTACTCTTGGAAAGTCTTCCGATAATCTTGAACTTATTCATCTGTTTACCAGAAAAAACATTCTGAATCTCTTCCAGATCTGCCTTATCGAGGATCAATAACCGTATATTGAAGCACTAATCTACCAATTATTATGTGGAAAGGTAAGCATTCTGGCTTAAGAGCAGAAATGGGTTAATCGATTACTTGTTCAGATTGCTAGCTCCCTAGAAGTAAGAGGTAAAAAGCAATTAAACAAAGAGAATGTAATAGTTTAACAGCTATTAGAATTTTGTTTACTCATTTGATGTTATGAAATATTAAATTTTAATTATTTAAAATTATTTTTTTTTTAAATCCCTCCAAAACCACTTTTATCAGTACAAAAAATATTTATAAATAAACTCATGTTTGTGAAAATTGCAACACCATGAAGGACTTACGCGAGTGAGCTGAAATTTTCAGGAAATGCAAATTAGCGCATGATATGCAAATGATTAAATTTCAATTCATGCGTATGCTGAGCAGCGCCCTCTGAACGGCGGATGGATCCGAATAAATAGACGGCTGTAGCGAGGCGTGTATGGTTATCTGCTAGTGGTAAACGTTAGTTCAATCGTTACTTATGCCTCTTCGACGAAAGAGAGCGAGATTTGAACAACTTCCAGAGTTTGAACGGGGAGAATCATCGGCCTTCGTGAAGCTGGATTGTTTATCGTGCAGTAGCCGCTCGTGTGCAACGTAACAGCAGCACAGTGACGCGTCTTTGGAAGCAGTGGACGGACGAGTGTCGGACAACTCGGAAACCGGGAGTGGTCCCCGAAATGTGACGTCAGCTCGCGTGACCTAGTCCGCATGGCCGCCTAGTCCTCTAGACAATTGGCAGCACAGTGGTCAATAGTTACAGGTGTTTCATTGTGCGCTTCATCAATTCGTAGACGTCTGCTGCATCGTGGACTGCGCGCAAGGACTACTTTATACAGGGTCCTCTCACGCTAAACCATCGCCGCCTGCGGCTACAATGGGCCGCTCAGCATAGAGACTAGCGTGCTGATTGGCAGCATGTCGTGTTTTCTGACGAATCCCGCTTTAATTTGTGGTACCATGATGGCCGCATTCGTGTCAGACGCTATGCCGGTGAACGCCACCTTTCGGAGTGCATTATCGAACGCCACAGTGGACGAACACCCGGAGTTATGGTTTTGGGATGCCATAGCACATCATGGACAATCTCAATTGCTAAGAATTGTGGGCAATCTGAACAGCAACCGGTACATCAGTGAAGTTCTACAGCCCCAAGCTGTTCCCTTCCGTCACAGCTTGCCAGACGCTGTATTTCAACAGGACAATGCCCGCCCTCATATTGCTAGGACTGTTCAATCCTTCTTTGCAACGCGGCAGGTACAGCTTGGAACATGTGTGGGATTTCGTTGATCGGCGTCTCGCTCGTGATCCCCCGTCCTGTTGCTTCTGCAGACGAACTTTGGGTGCGCATACAAACAATATGGAATGCTCTTCCTCAGGCAGACATTCAAAATTTGTTTGATTCCATGCCACGTCGTGTAGCAGCACTTATTGCGGCGTGTGGTGGCTACAAAATACTGATTCCGATCTCTTTGTTATTGTTTGTTTGCTTTGAACATTTAATCATTTATTTGTACCACTACCACTCAACTGTGTATTAAATTTCATTCAATTATGATGATTCCTTCATGGTGTTGCAATTTTCACAAACATGAGTTTACATATTTGACACTCCTATCGACCAGACATATTTCTCCTCTATTACACCGCAGTGTTTGAATCCTTCTAACCTGGCTGTTGCCAGATTTCTTCAGTGGGGAAACATTAAATTTCAATAGTTGGAAAATAGAATTTAATGTAAGAACAAAACACACAATAGCAATCTTAAAAAATTAAAAACATAATTATATAAATTCTATAAATTTTAAATATATAAATTCCAAACGATTTTCTTTTTCTTAAATAACCACATTTTCACTTTGAAATAAAATTGTTTTTTGCTTTCACCAGATAAACTTTTAGAAGAATTTTTACATTATTTAATTATTTAATTATTAGAAAGAGAAAGAAATTTAAATAATATATATAAAACCTTTCGTGAAAAGAAATTTAAATAAATCAGAATAGTTCATGAATGAAAATTAAAAAAGAAATAAATAAACCAATAAGAAATGTTGAAAGTGACAAAAAGAACCGAAAAACTGATCAAAGGACACTAAAAATGAACAGTAATGATTTTAGTATGCTGATGAAATGATCAGGTAACAATGAAATATTTCATGAACTGATAATGTGATAAACTCGATATAGAAATAATGATTGAAAATCAAAAAGTGTAAAGTTTATGAAAACTACTGTACATGATATTCAATTGATTTTATGACTAAAATTTTTATTAAAGATTAAATGAGATTTAAAAAGCATATTAGGGATTAATATTCTTCGAATTTTCTTTGAAAAACTGTGAATGGATTTTTGTATCATAGATATGCATCGGTGAGAATATTAAAAAACAATTCTAATACTTCTGTATAAAACTAACATCACTTATTTTTAATAAATCAGAATTTTAAGACTGATAGAAGTCAGATTTATATATCTACAGGGGAGAATAAAGTTTTGCGATTTCAAAAAAAGATAATTCTAACTTATTGCAAAATTGAAATGAATAATTTTTTTATTTAAACTTTAATCAAAAAGTTGCCAAAAAATATTCAAAGCAGCAATTAAAGAAATTTCTGACAATTATAGAAACAAAGTTAACAATAAAAATGTATTGTAAAAGAAATTTTGAAAAATTTAAGAATAAAATTTCTTAGAAATGGCATTACATTTGTGTTTGTTTTTAAATTGGACAAATAATAATATTTGATAAGGCTTTTTTTCTTATGATAATTTACTCACTTATAAATAAATTTCTTTTTACTTTTCTGGAAATACAGTTTTTAATATTTCTCAGTTTCATAGCATTTTTATCACTTTTCAGTACTTTCTCATTAAAAAATATTTCATGATTATTTTTGAATTTTATAAATAATTTTTATGGCTAGATTTCTTTTCTTCCAGTCATTTTCATATTTTATCCAGAATTTTATGTTGTAGAAGTATGTACAGAATATATTAAAAGAATGTCATAAAAATGAAACATTAAAATTCAGTTGTAAAAATTTCAAAGAGTTCTATTGAAAAATATTCCATAAAATTTTACATTCCAAAATAGTTTTATTATTTATATTTCTATATTTTCTTCAAATAAATTCTTCAAGAAATAGTCGTTGGCACAGTTTTCAATCTAATTTGTCATTTCGAGGATTTTTATGTCATTTCGTAAAAATACAAATTTATAAATTATAAAGTTGTTGTAAGCTTCTTGACTTTGAAATAGTTGTGGCAAAGATACTGTTGAATATTATTTTAACTTATTTTATTTTGCAGAATATTATTTAACGTATTTTATTTGCTGAATTTTTTTTAACATATTTTACTTCGCTGAATTTTATTTAACATATTTTCATTAAATTTCTTTTCACATATTCTATTATTGATAAATTTTTTTAACGTAATTTATTTTTCTGAATTTTTATTTAACATAAATTATTTTACTGGATTTTATTTAACATATTTAATTTTACTGAATATTATTTAACATATTTTTAATTTACTGAATTTTATTTAACATGTATTTTGATTAATTTTATTTAACGTGTTTTTATTTCGCTAAAATTTATTTTACCATATTTTTATTTTGCTGAATTTTATTTAACATATTTTATTTAACGTGTTTTATCATACTGAATTTTATTTAACATATTTTATTTTGCTGAATTTTATTTAATATAATTTATTTTCTAAATTTTATTTAGCATATTTAGTTTTACTGAATATTATCTAACATATTTTATTTTACTGAATATTATTTAAAATTTTTTTTGCTGAATTTTATTTAGCATGTTTTATTTTTGCTGTATTTAATTTAGCAAATTTTATTTAACATATATTTTGCTGAATTTGATTTAACATATTTATTTTCCTGAATTTTGTTTAACATATTTATTTTGATGAATTTTTAAAGAACATATTTTACTTTACTGAATTTTATTTAACATAGTTTATTTTACTGAATTTTATATAACCTTTTATTTTGATGAATTTCTTTTGAAATATTTTATTTTTGTTTAATTTTTTAACAAATTTTATTTTGCTGAATTTTATTTAACATATTTTATATTTTTAATTTTATTTAAAATTTTTTTGAATTTTGTTTAACATTTTATTTTACTGAATTTTATTTATCATATTTTATTTTGCTGAATTTTTATGTAACATTTTATTTTGATGAATTTCATTTAACATATTTTACTTTGCTAAATGTTATTTAACATTATTAGTTCTATTTATCGACATTGGATTGGAAAATTGCAAGCATCTGTGAAAATTTCTTAATAAATTTTTTAGATGTTTTAATTTTTTATTGAAAATTTTAAAATTGTTTGACTTAGATGATATCTAACCAATAAATATGCAGTTATGTCGTGAATTTGCTTTCAGAATAATGTACATAGATTTGCTTTCTAAGAGAATTCCCTGTCTTCAAAAATTCTTTCATACACAAGTTTTGCTAAAGAACTATAATATTTTGCTTCATCAGAACATCGACGGCGTCCAGCTTCGTGTTCAGTACGTTGAGTACATATTTTTATTTGCTGTATTTTTATTTAGGATATTTTATTTTGCTGTATTTAATTTAGTAAATTTTATTTAACATATATTTTTGCTGAATTTTTATTTAACATATTTTATATTGCTGAATTTTATTTAACATATTTCTATTTTTGGTGAATTTTATTTATTATATATCCCTATTTAGCGACATAGTACTGGTAAATGACAGACACAAATGATCTGAGAAATTTTTTAAATAAATTTTTTCAGCGTTTTATTATTGAAAAATCTAAAATTGATTGACTGATAATATCTAGCCAGCAAACGTGCTGTTATGTCATGAATTTGCTTTCCAAGATAATTCCCGTCTTCTAAAAATTTCTACACATACGCAAGCTTTGCTAAGAACTCAATATTTGCTTCGTCATAACATCGACACGTTCAACCCTCGTCAGAATTATGTGGCATTCGAGATAATGAAACATAATGCTTCTCAACAGCTGCTAAAAGGATGATCCTTGAATCATATGAGCAGGAATCTCACCTCGTGCCGGATGATGATATGCGACAGCTCCAGTCGCCAATTTGAGAACTGATGATAATGGAGAAGCGTCTCCCCATCCCACGAGAAACCGAAAAACTTTTTTTTGGTTTGGCTTCAACTTATGATGCTTGAAAAAAAAAGGGCTTCATTCACTGCCGGCTGTCAATTACTGTGAAAGATGTCAAACTTGTTTAACTTGATAAGAAACAGAGCTTTTTTTTAGAACTGCTTTCTTTTGATGAATGAGTGTGGAAGGAAGAAAAAGGGATTTAAGGGAATTTCCGTGTTTATGGTAAACGCATCAAAGACTTGTGAAAGACATCTGGGAAATAAAATTTAAATTAAGTTGTAATTGATTTATTATTTTGATTAAAAACTCTCCCTGCCTATTAGCATTGCGGTATATGGAGGAATAATACGTATAAGTACAATAACAATAGACTGAATTTTATTTTAATATATTTTACTTTTTGTTGAGTATTATTTAACATATTTTTATTCTACTGAATTTATTTAACGTATTTTACTTTACTGAATTTATTTGACATGCTTTATTTTGCTGAGTTTTATTTTTTTAACATATCTTATTAAACATATATTTATTTTTACAGAATTTTATTAATATATTTCATTTTACTGAATTTTATTGAACATATTTTATTTTGCTGAATATTATTTGACATATTTTATTTAATATATTTTCTGAAACATATATTTATTTTACTGAATTTTATTTAACATATTTTATTTTTGCTGAATATTATTTGACATATTTTATTTTACTTGAATTTTATTTAACATATTATATTTTGCTGAATTTTACTTTAGTCCTGCTTATCGACATAGGATTGGGAAATTACAATCATAACTGAAATTTTACGTAATTTTTTTCAGAGCTCTATTATTGAAAAATCTAAAATTGTTTGATATATAATTAACCAGCAAAGTGCAGTGATGTCATGAATTCGCTTTCCAAGAGAATTCCCTATCTTCTAAAAAATTCCTTTCGTACACAAACTTTTGCTAAGAACGAACTATCATATTTGCTTCATCAGAACATAGACACGTTCAACCCCGTCCGATTATGTGGACATTCGAGATAATGGGGGAACATAATGCTTGTCAACAGCTGCTAAAGGATGATCCTTGAATCCTTATGAGCAGGAATCTCACCTCGTGCCGGATGATGTATGGCGACAGCTCCAGTCGCCAATTTGAACTGATATAAGAAACGTCTTTACGTCCGAGAAACCCGAAACATTTGTTTGGCTTGGCTTCAACTTGGCGATGCTTCGAAAAAGAAAGAAGGTGCTTCATTCCCTACCGACTGTCAATTACTGTGAAAGATGTCAAACTTGTTTAGCTTGATAAAGAAACAGAGCTTTGGAACTGCCTTCTTCCTTTTGATGCATGGAGTGGAAGGGAAGGAAAGGGATTGAAGGGAATTTCGGGTTTATGGTAAACTGATAAAAATTGTGTAAAGATGTCTGTGAAATGAAATTCAAATTAAGTTGTAATTAATTTATTATTTATATTAAAGATCATACCCATCCTTCTTATTTTTTGTTGAATTTATTTTACTGAATTTTAACGTATATTTTATTTGGCATTTTATTTTGCTGGATTTTATTTCACATATTTATTTTGGATGAATTTTTATTTAACATATTTTCTTTGTTGAATTTATTTAACATAATTTATTTCACTAAATTTATATAACACATAGATATTTTTTTTTGCTAAATTCTATATTAACATATTTTTATTTTGCTGAATTTTATTGAACAAATTTTTATTTTATTAATTTTTTTATTTTGCTTGAATTTTATTTAATATAATTTATTTTTCTGAAGGTTATTAATATATTTTATTAAGTTGAAGTTTATTTAACATTATATAGTCCTATTTATCGACGTTAGGACAGGAAAATTACAATCATCTGTGAAATTTTTTAATGTTTTATTATTGACAATTTAAAAATCTAACCAGTAAACGTGCATGCTATGAATTTAAAAATTATGTCAGAATTTGCTTTCTAACCGAGAATGTCATGAATTTGCTATTCTAAAAATTCCTTTCATACTCAAGCTTTGTAATATTTGATTCGTTAGGACATCAACACATTAAACCTCGTCAGAATTATGTGACATTCAAGATAATGGACGAACAGAATGCTTGTCAAAAAAAGCTATTTTATTTAGCATATTTATTTTCAAATTGAGTTTTATGAACATATTTATTTAATGTATTTCTTTAACATATTTATATTTTACTGAATTTATTTAACATATTTTATTTTTTGTTGAATTTTAATTTAACATATTTTATTTTAATGTATTTTTATTTTAACGTATATTTAATTTGAGGAATTTTATTCGAAGACATATTTAATTTGAGGAATTTTATTTAACATTATATAGTCCTATTTATCCCGACACTGGATTGAAAATTTCATTAAATCATGTGTGAAGTTTCTTACATACGTGTTTTTATTTGAGTGAATTTTTTTAATGAAAGATGTAAAATTATTTGACATCTATCTAGACAGTACACGTATTTATGTCATGAATTTGCGTTCTAAGAGAATTCCTATCTTCTAAAAACTTAAATAAAAAAGCTTTGCAATATTTGCTTCGTTAGAACATCGACACATTCAACCTTGTCAGTATTTTATTATGAGACATTCGAAAATGGGCCAACATAATCTAGCCAGCAAACGTGCTAAAAAAGGACGATCCTTTGGAAGTTATGAGCAGGAATCTCACCTCGTGATGATGTGTATGGCGACAGCTCCAGTCGCCCATTTGAGAACTGATAATGGAGAAACGTCTCCCCATCCCACGAGAAACCTGAAACTTTTGTTTGACTTGACATCAACTTGGCGATGCTTCTGAAAGAAAAAAAAAAGGTGCTTCATTCACTGCCGCCTGTCAATTACTGTGAAAGATGTCAAACTTGTTTAGCTTGATAAAAACAGATCTTTAGAACGGCCTTCATTCTTTTGATGGAAAGGGAAGGAAAGGGATTTAAAAAGGGAATTTCCGGTTTATGGTAAATGCAGAAAAAAAAAAAATGCGTAAAGGGGTCTGGGAAATAAAAATTTAAATTAAGCTAAATTTAATTTATTATTTAAATTAAAAACTCTCAAAGCCTATTAGCATGATGATATTACAATATTTTATTGTACTGGGCAATGAGTGCGACTTTTTAATACAAATTTTAAAAATATATATATACTTATCAAAAAATTTCATTTTTTTTTATTTCAATGTTTAAAAATGTAATTGATTGCTTACTTATTTTAATAGACATAAGCCATCTTTAAAAAGCATTCCAGTATAAGTTCTCCTTACAAATTAAAGGCCTATTTACACATAAAGAAACCAAATTTACACCAAAATTACAAATTGCCTGTGAAATAAGACAAAAGCATGTTATTTATAGTAATGGTTAAAAGATGTATATTAGAATATCCCAGCAATTATTATGTTTTTCAATTGTTTATAACATATGTTTGACATATAAGGTTTTCATACCACTAAACCATACTGTAAAAATATTGATGTTAAAGGTTTATTGTTGCTAAATTCAATAAGATTGTTTTTACTTTTTTCAGATGATAATGAGACAAGTTTGTGGATGTACGCCATGATCATCGTGGGTTGTGCATTCGTCATATTGTCGCTGTTACTCTCATCTCATGTGGTAAGGCATTTTAATCTTTTAAATGATTTTTTGTGTTCAGAATAATAACTTAGCCTTTTCCTGTTCAAGTGCTTATGGAGTTAAACTAAAGAAATAAAATAACATTTTCTGAATACAATTAAGAGAAATTCAATAACAATTTTTGTATTGTAACTCATTATTTAATAAAAGTTAGGCCTTTAGTTAAAAACCGGAATGTATACACTGTAAACATAACTATAGGAAGATATTATATACATACAAAATAGTAAGGGTAAAAAATGTTGAACAAGATCAATATTCCATCATCCATCATTAAATCTCCTTGGGGCCCAATATCTTTTTGCCTATTAAGCTTTAAGCAAACCTAATCTTTTGTTTGGGGGCATAAAATATGCAATAATATTTAATAATAATAATAATAAGCTACGGCAAAGATTTCTAAGATGGGTCCTTTTCATTTACATGTTACAATATAAGAATATTAAAATATTTCTTATGAAAAAATGGATTATAATTAGGAAATTTTAATAGTGAATTTAATTATTAATTAGGATTAATATTTTTAAGGCTGTACTTAGGAAGACTTTAATAAAAAATATATTATGTGATAATTTCTGATCAATGATAATACCATGTACAGTGAACTTACCTGGATATTTTTATTAGCTTTGTCATCTATTCTTCTAAGTTTAGCATCACTAATTCACTGAATACTAGTACTATTCTATATATCTTACTAAAAAAAAAGTTGAATCTGTTTTTCTTTCAATTTATAAATTTAAAATTCAATTTATTTTTATTTACTGAATAATAAATTTAAATTTAATTTGCCTACATTTAAATTTGTTCCAACTGTTTTAAACTTTTACCTTTTAATCCCTCAGCCATTCCACCATTCGCCAAGTGGCCGAGGAGGACGAAATTCCGGGGGCCCACCCCTCGGCCGGCCTACCGGGAGTACCAGCGGCAGCTCGAATGACATCCGGTACCTCTTGACCACCACCCATGCACAGAGACGTCACCATCGGAAGGTCGAGAGGTCCTGTCCACTGTTCATACTTTCTGCTGATTCGTCCTCCTTGTTGCCCGCCGAAATCTGATAATTACATTTTTAACAAAAAGATGTTCAATTCTGTAATATATCGCTGAAAATCTGAAAACTTTTTGAAAAATTATGCTTTAACATGACTTTTTAACAGAAGAAATATGACTCAACGTTTTCATTAGCCAAATGAATCTAGTTGTTATTAATTATTATTTTAATTAGTCAAATGAATCAAGCTGTTATTTATTATTATTATTTTATTTTTTATTTATTAATCTTTTCATTTGACAAATGAATCGAAATTGTTATTTATTATTATTTTTTATTTATTACCATTTTCATTTTCATTAGATAAATATATTGAGCTGTCATTTATTATTATATTTTTCCCATTTATAAAAATGATTGTTTTCTGACAATGTATAAGAATCTGAATTTTGAAGTAATGATATTCAAGATCAAATTAATTATCTTCAAATATTTCTTTAAAAAACATTATTTTATGTAATTTTTTTAAGCATTTAAACTTATAATACCAGTTTACAATATTAATAAACAAATTGCTACAGTATATTTCCTTGATTACAACACTAATAAAAAATTGTTACAGTATGTTTCCCTGATTACAACATTAATAAACAAATTGTTCCATTACATTTCCCTGATTACACCATTAATAAAACAAATTGTTACAGTATATTTCCTGATTACAACATTAATGAAACAAATTATTGCAGTATATTTCGCTGATTACAAACATAAATAAAACAAATTGTATAACCACCACATCGTGGCACGTCAGTGCAAATATTTGAATAATGATATCATTATAAATATTTCTTAATTGTTATTAAAAATTAGAAATGTTTATGTAACATTTTATCATGTTTAAAATATTATTATTTAAAAAATGAAAAAAGTAATAATTCAATTATAATGCAAACTAAACAACTATAGATTCCATACGCTTCATTTTTGATGTTGATATAAATTAGTATCTTTATATTTTTATGTACATAATAACTTTCCTTTGAACAATATTGTTTGATGTGTAATTATTTAAATTTTTAGCCTAATCTATAGATTTCTTTTTCTCTTAATTCTGGAAAAAAAAATGCGTTCTAATCTGTTGGATACCTTTAGGAAAATTAGAGTAACACAATTACTGAAAATAATTCTTACTAAATTAGAAAAATTTCAGTATATCCAGAGTTACTATAAGCAGAAAATCCCATCAATTGGTCATTTTATTTATATTTTATAATTATTTATTTTTTTTTTATTTATTTTTATAAGTGTTTTATAATTATTTATTATTTTTTATAATTATTTATTTATTTTTATAAGTGCAAAATAAATTTCTTTCAAAAACATTTTATTCACGTACATATTAAAATTTATAAAAATATTCATTTTTACCAAACATACATTTACCGGTATTGTATGTCGTTTAAAAATATGCTTATCAGATTTTTCTAAGGTTAAATTATAAAAAATGGCGAGTGCTGTAGTTCATGCATTGTAGTTCATGAATGTATATGTATTGTTTATTTATTACGATTATATTTTTAACTTTAAAATGAGATCTACATAAAATTACAATACTATTATTTGGAAAGATTAGACAAATAGAACATCATAAAAATATTTTGGAATAAAATAACAAAAATGGAAATATGTTTAATAGAATTCGGAATTGTTATTATTAAACGTAACTCTAAATTTAACTGGAGCCTCACAACCTTTTAGTCCTTAATCTTTTTTTTTATAAAATGGGTTGGAATTAATTGTTTACTTTATTTAACGAGATCATTTTATTTTAATGTATTAAAGTAATTGAAATATTTCTTACAAATACAAATTTTCGTGTGATAAAATATTGTTCATCTGCTTTAAAAGAATGTTTATTTAAAATGATATGAAATCTTACATTCACCCATTTTAACGAATTTTTTTTTTGAAACAAAACTTTTCAAATAATAAGGCTTTACTTTGAAAGATATTCATTTCTTCTTTATTTGTAAAAAATAAATTTATCGACGTGTAAAAAAATCTTGTATTCTAAATCAAATACGTATTTTAATTTGTCCGGATTAATTTTTCATGCATTTTTAGAATTTTTATCATAATATTGTTATTGGTATAGCTCGCACCTTATTGCAAATAATATTTTCAATTAAATATTCTGCTTCTTTAAATTTTGAGTGGGAAAAAGTTATGCTTTATGTATTGTATCACGTGATGTAATATTAGAATGTCTTTGTGTAAATACTTGGTAAATTTACGCATGCGCAATTAAATTTAAATTAACGCATGCGCAATAAGTTTTAACATAAAAATATATGTATATGAATCCATTGATAGCATTTGTATCAATGTTATGTATAATTAAATTTCAGCGTTTAATGTCATGCTATCCAAGATAATTGATCTTTTTTTCATGTACATGTGTAACTATTTGTAAAATTTTATTGCTAAAAGCAAATAAAATATAAATGTTCCATTTTTTTATTAATGTTTTTGTGTTGTTTTTGACTGATAAAATATTATTTGCTCGTATTTTTAAAATGCTATATTCTTATGAATGCTTGAATTTCTGTTAATTTACGTCACTATATTGTCACACAGATACTCCCCATATTTAATTTAACGTAATATTTTTAAAATCCTAAGTAATTTCTAAAATCAAAAGAATTTCCATGTTTTAATGAGTTTTTGTCATCACTTTTGAAAGCCGAATTATTTATTCTCTATACATACTAAACAATTGCTTTTTTTACGCACTACAGAAGCCGTTAAGATCATCTTACCTAAATAAAAGTTAAAAATTCTTATATGGAGAATCATTATCAGGCCAATTGTTTTGTATGGCTCTGAGGCATGGACTAAGAGAAAGTGAGATGAAAAGTTGTTGGTATGGGAAAGAAAGATTTTGAGAAAGATTTTTGAAGCAGTTTGCGGGATGTATGACGAATGGGGAATTAGAACAAATAAAGATGATGGTTACAGAGAATTAGATATTGTAATAATAAGATATGGGAGAATCCAATGGCTAGGTCGAGAAGATAAAAGCGAATCTAATGGCCAGGTCATGTAAAGAAAATCCATTGGATAGGTCATGTAGAGAGGATAAGGAGAATCCAATGACTAGGTATGTAGAGAAGATAAAGAGAATTCATTGTCTGTCAACCATGTAGAGAGGATAAGAAAAATTCTATTTCCTAGGTAATGTGGAGTTGAAATATAATTATCGAGTTGAATACAAGGGTCACTCTGAAATTTTTGAGATACAGCTAAATGGTTCAAGTTTAACTTACCAAATTTTAAGAGTGTTCAAAGTAGTCCCCTACAACATCAATACACTTTTGCAGTAGCTTTTTCTTAAGATTAAATGCTTCCCGCCATCCATTTCTGGGAATTGATGAGAAATATGCTTTTTATAGCCTCATCAATCTCGTCTTCGGAATGAAAATGGCGACCACCTAAAATTTTCTTTTGAGATTTAAAAAAAAGGCGAAAAGTCACATACAGACTGTCGATCTTGCCGTATTAGAAGATGCATTATCATGGTAAAGCATGAGTCCCCTTACATTCACTTCTTGAAGAATTTGTGGAAGGCACTTAGTGGTGTACCAGTTAGATGCGACTGTCTTCTGTCCCTCCATCTTGATGGCTTTGACCAGTCCCGTACTTCTAAAAAAAAACGGCATACATCACTTTTTTCATTGATCGTTGTCTTTTTCACCATTGTTGGTTTGGGGTCATCTTCAAAGACCCATACTTTACTTTCTTGCAGTGTTGGAACGTCAAAAAAAGTATGTAAGTTTCATCACCAGTTATGATTTTAGAAATAAGGCGGTTTCCACCATTGTTAAATAATTTTATGGTTTCTTTGCAGACACGCTCCGTTTTGTGGTTTTCTGTTAAAATAAGGGGAACCCAATGACAAACTAATTTTTCATATGCAGTTCTTCATGAATAATTCTATGTATAGCTGCGAATCCAATATTAAATTAATTCTGTATTATTTGGTAGGGCAGCGATTATCATCGACTAACATTTTTCGAATGGCCGAGACATTTTCTGGAACCACAGCTGATGAAGGTCCTCCTGTGTGTTCTTGATTGAGCAAAGAACTTCGACCTTTACGAAATTCTGTAAATCATTTAAATACAGTGGCACGAGATGGAGCTTTGTCTCCATATGCTAATTGTAGACGTTGAAGGCATTCTTCTTGATTTAACTCAACTTTAAAATCATAGAAAATCGGCGCGATAATGCTCTCGAGTCAATTCCATTTTCCTTTCTTGCAAAATCTATTCTACGACAGCTAAATTGCAATTGTTGCCCCAAGTTATCATCTGCGGCCATAAAAGAGTTCAAATTTGCAAATTTAACAAATATTTTTCCCTGCTTTTGTCGTCTGCCACTGTCTCAAAGTTTCAGAGTTACCCTCGTATAGGAAAGATAACGGTAATTAATAAGAGCTTTAAATCAAAAAGCCTGATACATGCATTTGAAACAAGAAAAAAAATTCAGCATGGGTATATCACCCAGTAAGTCAGACAAGAATGATGGTCTGTACTGCAAAATTTGAGTCTTGTTCTATTATATCTGGAATATTAAACTACTATACCTTTGATAAACAAATCACAATCACATGCAGAACAAGTTGGAGGTGGTTTCAAGTGAGGCAGGTGCGAGTGTGCTTAGTAAAGGAAAGTGTCAGTTTTACGTTACGACGACGATTTAAATTCATTATGAACATTGATCATACTTTATCAGATACCAAAGTTGTAACGATTCCTATTGGTTTGGAGCACCATACTTACCTCAGTTTTACACCGAGTCTTCCTGTACTGAAAAAAATAATGACAGTCAAACTGAAGAGCATTATTATGATGAACATCGTCTTTACTGACAGATACCATTTGTTGAGTTTTAATGAAATAGCATTTTTGAATAAATTAATGCGAGAATAAAATGTAATTGAATATTCAGAAACGTATCCTACTCGTAGAGCAAAATAATCTATTCTTAACTAATTAGAAATTTATGAGAACCTTTCAAATGGATAATGTCATTTCAAATGAATTACCACCTAACATAAAAGATCTGTTTATAACGAAGATATTAAATTGACTGAGCATCGATAAGTCAATATTCAACCAAGAGAAACATTATGCTATTGAGATAAGGAATCATAACAAGATAAAAATCCAACATAATAATAAGGTAAATTAAACGTTAAATAATATAATTAAAATGGTATTAATAAAATAAAATTGACAAAAATTTTCTTTCCAAATTAATAGTTATAAGTTTGATGTTTTTAAAAATGTTCCCTTTATATTACAATACCAGGATAATAATACTGTTTAAAACTAATAAAGTAAAATGTTGCAATTATAAAATGTAAGTCAACAAACTTTTAAGAAAGTTATATCTCTTAACAAGTTGCAACTACTTTTTAAAGTTTACACTTTCTGAAAATGCTTACACTTTTGAGTTTAACAACATTAAACAAGTTACAGATTATTTACTAAATTACGAACAGATGTTTAACAAAATAATTCTTGTTAATATCGCTTATAAACTTTAAATTTGTGGAAAACAATTTTTTACTGCATTAGCAAACACTTTTCAAAGGCAGGATAATATCAAAAATTAATACAGTTTTCGAAATTAGGGTCTTAAAGATAAAAATTTCATAAGCAGTTTGAAAAGTCTCAGGGAAAAGTTTCGAAAACTTACACAAAGTTATCTGGCCATTCCTCGTTACCATGGAAAATAATCTTCCAGTTAAGCCATGAATCGCTGTTTGAGTAGCTGCGAAAACCAATCATCTGTGTATGCCACCCCCATACATGGGTGGATCAATGATTCGATTTTCCAAGGACATCACAAAAGTAAAGTCTAACCTTAATAAGAAGAGATTTCTGTCTCAGTGAAATTTTGTTTGACAATTGTTCTTTATGTAAGACAATTGAGAAAAATGTTTTTTACTTATATTCACTGTATTAAAAAAAGAAATGGCATAGATTCTAAGACCATAATAAAATGATTTCATTCCACATTAATTTTTAGGATTCTGCCGTGATTTACGTACGTAAGTCGCCATTTATCCGAAGAGAATGGAAAAATGAATTTTTTATTTTAAAAAATAAAAAATAAGTGAAAATATTTTGAAACTGAGTGGTTTTAAATATTAATATTTTATTTGGATATTTAACATGTGGTTATAGTGAAAAATTAAATAAATTGATGTACTGCATTTACAATGGACACAATCAAACTTGTACAATGCGCTGTTTAATGTTAAGATCTCAAATAAATAGGAACAAAAATGATGTGATATTAAATAATATTAAGAAAGGCAACATTTTAATACAGAATTTGTTTTACAGATGGATAAAACTAGCTGAGTCATTTTAATAAAAGAAATATATTATAAAAGAAATACTCAATTTGCAACAGGCCAGTATCTGACCACCGTAAGCAGTTATTATACCAAAAGGATCTGAATAATTATTAAAAATTTTAAATTATATATTTAAGAAAATAGTGTGGCAGATAATTGTGATAAAGCATGCACTCTAAATAAAAATAAGTCAAATATAAACACGAGTGGTGGCAGAAAATTTTAAATAAAATATTGAAACTTATATTGTATGGTAGCGTGTATGCAAACTTTTTGATCCTTAATATCATATATGTTAAATTTAATTTACTTACACTACAAATGCAGTATCCCGAACTACAAGTACAACATGCATAGAAAAATTTAAATTAGCATAAAAAAGAGAGACAATATTCAACAATAAGTGATGTCTAGTACAAAAATGACACAGCATTAAAATAGGCTACAGCACAAAGTGTCTAATAGGTTGTAGGACCACTAAGAGATAGGGTCTTACAACTTAGGTATAGGTTGCAACACTTTGAGGAACAGGTTTAGAGAGAGAACGTGTGTAGATTGTGCTTGAGGGGATGGACGATTATTCACTGACAACTTTTCTCCAAAATTCATCCATCGAGCGACAGAGGCAGTGATCAGAAATATCAGATAAGCTCGATGAGTGGGTTAATCGAATAAGGCATAGCAATGACAAAGGGAAGCACCTTGGTACTCTACAGATCTTGTTAGCTGATGTATGATGTGGGCAGTGCTTGGAATTTATCCTGAATGACCTATCAACTCTTAACCCGATTCCGTAATTTCTCGTGAACTCGTCTGTCTTTGGAGCTACCTTCTTATATAGTGGACTAGAATGTGTGCGACATATTTACTTTGTCACAATACAAAACTCAGTCTTCTGATTTTTTTCCGCACAATTGAGAGAAGCGATTATTGCTGAATCTGCCTTTGTTCATGAGACAGCTACTATTTTCGAATAATTGACATAATTCGATGCCCGAGTTACCCTGCGATTTTTTTCTCTAACTATCCCTCTTTATGATGCATTTTGACAATCACATAGTACAAAACCTGGAAAATTAGTATATTTTTATGAAAATTTCTATTTTTAATCGCAAAATTTAAAAGTTTTTCAGAAATAATTAGATAATTATGATTTTAATCAAAAAGAAGTCATAGCTTTATATATATATATATATATATATATTCTAAACTTATGTGCAGGAACAGGATGAACAGGATCCATTACCCAAGTTAACGAATTTATAAAGAGTAATACCATTTCAGAAATCAATGATACTGTCTTAGAAAGATAACATAAACACATGCGACAACCAATAGATCTGCAGATAAATGCCTAAAACAGATTTATCAACCAATTGCCATTTATCACAAGGCTTTCGTACTAAATTATTTTTACTGAATAAAGAAAAAACAACCACTCTTAAGCTATAAACCTTGCATTTGCTGAGTTGAGTTAAGCACACATTCACTTAGAAGATTGGTTTTTTTAAAGCGACTTGGAACATTTCTTCTGTTGCTGTCCTTTCAGAGCAGGGTGCATTTGTTTTATAAAGATTGATATAAATGACCAAAGTTCTTTTATGTTCCATTGATTTAGATGATTAATTGACAGCATTCAGAAATACATGTCACACCATTCTAATTTTTCATTTTCTGACTGATCATTTATTACCCTAGACATATCTTAATTCAGAATGATTAACTAATTAATTAACTAGACTTAGCACCTATTTTGTTGCCCGCATAGTGTAATAGATCAGTAATAGATTTTGTGTCACCAGGATGCACCATGTAAATGTCAAGCTGTACTGAGTTCAGAATCTGCGAATAAAGATTGATTGGCATCTGTGAGTTTTTGACACTTGTCTTTCCCTCAACGAAAGGATTTTAAGGTTTCAGAATTATTGTGATACTTTTCCAGCATAGATGGGGATGCTGTCGGCTTAATATTTTTTTGTCGGGTTTCGAGCAAAGATCCCTTAGTTTGTATTTTCGTTTTAAGGTTCTTAGGAGAAGCTTATATGGTAAAACAAACCGAATGTTTATAATTATGAAAGCAATAATAATAATGAAAGAAATAATATTCTATCAATTTAATTTATTTACTTTCATAATGTCATGCGTAGAACAATGGTGCTACATGTTAGCTAGCTTGCTTGAGAGCCATTTTCCGTTTCATTGTTAGAGTTATGCTATGAAAAAGCAATGATATACAGTAGATTTTACAGAATACGTCAAATTTATATAGTCGAGCTAGAGTTTAGAAAGCTCATGATTATCATCAATACGACAATTGAATAGTATATATACTATATATAGAAAATACAGTTTTTACCAGAACGCTCCTTTTATCAGTACGGAGTGTTCCACAAAGATATACTGCGCTGTAAAATGATAGAAAGTATTGTACAAAGGGTATATTGCAATCACAGTTTGAAGCAAACTCAACCAGGTTGGAAACTAGGATATTAAGATCACTGTTCAATCGTCCTCGTGTCTTTCTAAGGTAGACTTTCTCAGCTTATGGAATTACTGAGACCATTCTCGACACAATGACGAATTCTTCTGTGTGGTAACTTTTGCTGGGTTTTCAAACTAAAGTTCATCTCTCTCTATATATATGTATAAAGACTCTAAAGATCTGTTTTATTTTGAGCGAACAATACATTTCCCATGGAAATTCGACGTAAAAGGATTTCAGTATAGTTGAACTATTTCCTTGCAATCACATGGGCATTTTGTTTGAAACGTAGGATCAATCAGGGCAGATCTCCCGTGGAAAGAAAAACAAATAATAGGAAAGATGGAGACCAAGATCAATTGGTCATTCTTTTATAACAGGTATCATGGAGGAATTTCTGGTCATTGCAGGCAGCAATGAGGGTACTTAATACTTAGAAGAGCTTGTGTAACAGTACTTTATAAATGTATTCCGTGTGTTTGTTCTTGATGTATAATATGTATAAATTGTATCATGTCTGTCAGACATTCAATAAATTACGTGGCAGCTCTATGTTTTCATTTACTATATTTTACAAATAATTTTGGAGTTCCACCAACAAAACAGTTAATTTTACTGGACGAAGACAACTACTCAATACTACATCTTTGTTGGTGCAGTCGTAAAGTATCCGCAGATGAACACTGCAGAATCACGCAGATGAGAGTTCATTTTTCCTATTCGTAAATGTACGCTCCTACATCTTATGATTTTTGTAATGTAAAACTGATGTAATATGCTATTTAAAAAATTTTCATTTGTTTCATCAATGTACAGTATTAACTTCCCGACAGAGAGTAAAAACGAACAAGTCGGTGTTCCATTTTTAATACCAAATTTAATTTTTTGATGAAAAGATAGTTCCAGTCAAGCACAGGAACAATTTCTCACTAGAGTAATAAAAAAAGGGACACTCAAATTATTTTTAAAATTGAAGCAATTTACGTGTATTTTTATACGATGTTCGAAATATGTAATCTTATATGCTTTTCTTGTATATGCCTTTTTTTATTATCGATGTATTATTAGATTTTGATTCTCTGTATGCACATATATTATTTACTAATTGCATTGCTTATTATTAGTAATATATGTACAGTGCACATTGATTAAAAATTTCCTGTTAGAAGTGAGTTGCTCAATTTAATTGCAGGAATCATTGGTACCAGATATCTAACAGGGGCAAAAGTAAATTGCTATCCATTATAAAGTTGTTGTTTTTCATTATTAGTATTGATAATAGCACCTCCTTTTCCTTACGCAATAGTGCAATTGTCTGACGAATTGGGAGAAACAAACGTAAACTTTCTGAAAATGAAAGCAGAATTGAATATTTCCAAAAAGCGAATCGCACGAAGAAGATTCTGATTTTGTAAAAGGATTGCTAGAGAAGATTAATAGCAGCAGGGTCGAGGAAGAAAGAGAACAAAAAAAGTTGAAACAACAACAACAACAACAAAAAGGAAAAAACAACAAACGAAACGTAAGGAGATGAAACAACAAAACGAAAAGCGATGACAACAAAAAGCAGCGAATGGAATTCAAATTAAGAAAACTTTAAATTGAATTTCGATCACCATCAACTACTGATTCCAGTGACAGTGGAATTAATTAAGTCAATGTATAAACTCAAATCACGAGACGATGACATTTCAGCTATTTCTGTCTTTATTTTAAAGACAAACTAAAGATGTCCAAAATAGATTTTTGCAGACCTGGGTTTCATGTCTTTTTGACCTTATTACCTTCCGAAATCGTCCAGTTAATCGGTAGAGAAATCTGGAAAAAGTTTTTTGAAGATTTTATGTAAATTAAGACAATTCTACAAAAGGAATTTAAATTTGGATCCTGAAAAGCGTTTAGGAAAAAAACAATTGTGATACATCGAAAAGATGGTTGAAAACTCTTGAAGGGACTTTTTATGAAATAACGAAATATTTTTAAAGCATGCATAGTGAGGATTGGATATCAAAGGTTTTGAAGGGTTAAAAAAACCAAATCATTACAGATCAACTAAGAAAAGAGTATCATCTGAAATAAAGAGGTCAAATTTTCAGATGACTGGGCACTTCTCAGCAACCACATTAGCGTATTCATCGAACTCCCAAATGGATGAATGGGATAGCGTTCGTAGTGGACATCAACCAGATCTGTTTGAATCATTCCAAAAGGAAGAGTTGTCTGAAAAGGGTTCTATCTGGTGCCCCCACTTCTAGATCGACTATTAAAAGAAGAACCAGCCTCCAAAAGAGCTCCCCAAAACTGAATCAGCAATGTCGAAATAATGATTCGGACAGGTCCAACTTTGCTTATTTGCGTGGAGAAAGGACAATAGCTTTGTATGGAAAAATCATCAGTACAAGGAATATCCATGTTATTTCTCAAAGAAATTTACTTAAAGCTTCTACTACAACAAATGACAGTGAACCAGAGATGACTAACTGCCAGAATTTCTATTCCAACATCCAAATTAGTAGATACTCAGTTTAATGTAAATGATTTAAAAAGCATCCAGGTAAAATGTGCAAATATAGTTTTGAATGGAACTGTACTAAATATTAAAAATAAGTGTATAATAATAAAAATAAATATTAGTACGCAAGTAACGATAATACGTGAAGATCTAATAGTGGATTTTCAGCATTCAACATTTAGCAAAAATGAAATAACCAATAAGGAAATTTTACGTTAGAAGTTACGGATGATTTTCATGATAAAGTTCCTGTTAATTACGCCATTTCAATGAGGGGCTTCATACTGATTTATCACTAAGTTACTAGTTAACGATTGAAGACATCACAGGATTAGCTGCTATGTAAAAGCGGTCTTTTCAGAATAAAAAAAAAAAAATAAATACATTGACTGAAGTTAAAACACGTTTTTTTGTCACCTTTTAGAGTAATCACTATGCAAACATGCAGAACATACTGAAATTTACAGCAATCTCAAAATATTATTAATGGTATACAACAAAGGAGTAACTTACAGCAACCTCAAGAGTTTCTGAGAGTACCACAAAATAACTCTTCTTAAGATTCAACAACAACAAAATTTTGCTGTTAATCTGTGACTACTAAATTTTAACATAATTTCCCCCACCACTCCAAAAAAATATTTCTGCTTGTAATCTCTATTAATGAAGTTCTATCCATTCAACTACAACTGCAATTAGGCATCAAGCTACTACTCCTCTGAAATCACAGCCTACAATCAAGCCCATTTCAGGCGTACAAAGCTCAAAAGCTTACTACAAGTTACTAATATTTTTAAGGATTTAATAACTGTTATTGCTGAAAATCTAACTAGAGAGGATTTAATGGATGGGAAGAGTATTTAATAATGTACCATCCTATGGATGTGGTAAGGTAAGAAATGAATGCTTCAAAGGGAAACCAAGGAATTAAGATGAGGAATATCCAAACCCAAATATGACGTAATTATCTAACAGGAACAGCTATCAATAAATTATTGACCAAATAAAACAAGCAATAACAACCCTCCAGCAATAACAATTAAATGTTCATTTTATCAGCTCAAGATTAACCAAGATGTAAAAAAAGTTTGAGAAAAGGAAGAAAATGTTCCCATTTGTTTGCCTGTTGTATCGCCACAAGGTCATGTAATCATGTAATGGTTAGTGTTAAATTTGCACCAATTATAATTTGAAATTGGAGACAGTTAGTTGAATGAGAAAATCCCGCCATAATTCGTATAAAGAAAAAGAAAAGAAATTCCAATTTGTTTGTCTGTAATAACAAAAATTGTTGGCACTGTAATTATCAGGCTTAGTTTGCACTCATTATTATATGATGGAATAGGCAATTACAAAAAGAAAATCTCAAGATTATTGATATAAAAAAGATGAGAAAAAAAGAAAAGAAAAATTAAACGGGATTTTTCATATAAGAAGATGAGAGGAAAGAAAAGAAAAAAACTTAAACTGGATTGTTGGTGCAAAAAAGGTGAAAGAAAAATAACACTAACTAGCTGAATTAAGCTTTATCGCAGTTTAATGCCCAATTATATTTTTTTATGTTGACATTATTAAATTTAAGATGTTACGTGATAATTTATCAGTAAAAAGTCATTTATATGTTGACGTATAAAAGAGTTTTGTTTGTACTGTTTTCACTGTTCCATGTCCTAAGTTATAAGGGTTATTCTTTGTTAATGTGAATCATGTTAAAGTAGGATTCAGATTAAGATCATTTTATTATTATTCCAATGTTCATATAACTTGTTAATTTAGGATCTGAATAGTATATAGATCTTTTCACCTATAATTTTGGTGTTGTCATTACAATTATTGGCTTCAAATTTTTTATTTTATTTGCATTATCGCCAATTACTGTGAAGAATATGCTTTTTTCCCCAAGGATAGGTTTCATATCGATCGAACCATGCATTCCCATGGGAATTATACAGCAGACAAAAGGATCAGTAAGGAGAACATTCCTTGGAAAACCGCATGGATACTTTCTTGGAAAAGTTGGATCAACCGAGCAGATCTCCCATGGAAAGAAAACAAGGAATAGGAAGGAGAAGACACACAGGGCAACGTTGGTCATTCTTTCAAACAGTTTCATGCAGGACTTTCGGCAGGATAGGATACCGTATATACACACAGACTTAAAAAAATGTTAGAGAAATAAGTGTCAGAATTCAGTAAAGCAGTCTAGCAATAGCCTGAGCCCTTGCAAGGAGGGTACTTAACTATCATGAGAACTTGTTTAACAAGACTTTGTAGATGTATTTCATGTGTTTATCCTTGTGAATAACATACAGAAATTGTGCCGGGTCGTCTTTCCAAAATTGAATAAATTATGTGGCAGTTAAACGTTTCATTTAATCATCATTAATTTGCAATTAGTTTTGGAGTTCTACCTGCAAACTAAACTTGTTATTTATTACTTACTAAACTTGTTATTAAACTTAAACTTATTCTAACAACTAAATATGCTAGACTAAGAGGACTATTCATACTCCCTATTTTGTATTTATCCCCCC
>BPLR01001963.1:0-32647 GCA_021605095.1 Caerostris extrusa
AAGAATATAAATGTTGAATTTTCAAACATTTTCATTCCCAGCAAGTTGAACATATCACATATTTTATTTTTTTCTACCGCGTAATTACTCTTGACTTCCAACGTCCTGAGCAAATTTTACTTGGTCAGATGCTCCAAAATGTAGAATTTGTAGCTTCATACATTTTTTTTTTTTTTTTTTTAATTTCAATTGCATCGTTATTTCACAATTATTTTGAGCAATATATAATATTGATAAAGTCAAAAATAAATGTTTCGCTATAAATATTATTTTTAATATTATTCAGGATATTCAGACAAGAATAAGTTATTTTGTAAGAAATTTTAAGAAATGCTAAAAAAAACTTTACATAAAAATAATTACTGAAAAACCATTGCAAAGATTTGGAATAATTACAAAAATTCTTTTTCGTAGCCGTAAGTTTTGAAAGTATCGATCGCCATTTGGCGTTAGCTTTTTAATTAATATTTAGTAATATTTAATTAAAAAAATTTAAAAAACCATTTCAACCATTCAAAAAGATTTTCTTTTCACTTGTTTAAAGTTACATTTTTAAAGTTACATAAAGTTGTTTAAAGTTACATAGGTTGTTGTTTTTAAGTTACATTTTTAATGTTAATTTAGGTTTCACTTACAAGTTATAAAAGGAATTGTTATAAAATCATTTTTTTTTCCTAAGTAGCAATCATTTTGACACAAAGAAATAGCAATAAAGATATATCATATTGTGCAAATAGAAAAAGGAAATATACGAATAATTGAACAAAAATATTCGTTTATAAATCCGGTAATTCATTACTATTCGTTTATTGTTATTTAAAACAATATAATTTTACATATAGATAATTTTTGATTTTAAATGTTCTATTGTTTATTTAATTTTCTCTTTATTTATTATTACAGTTATACATATTATATCTATGGAAAAAGTTCCTTAAATGTAAAGTATATTATTCCTTACTTTCTACTCTTGAGTTTCATTGAATATAAATGGGAAATAAATATGAATATGACAAATAATGTATAAATCTTAAGTAGCGCGCAAATCTCCACAGGTATTCAAATTGCTTTTGCAGCATTGCTTTAATTTTCGCAATAACATTTGATTATTCGTTTTGCTCCAATGCTTTACTATTTCCTGGACATCTTAGGGAGATATTTAAATAGTAAAGTTGCACATAAAGTTGTTCATTTCTATTAATGAATTTATTTAAATTATTTCTAGTGCATTCTTTATTATTGATAATTGATAAATAATCGCGATTATTACCCAGATAAATAATTTTCGTATTATTTTATTTAAGTCTCGATCATAGCATTTTAAAAATATAAATAGAATAAAGAATATTACAAAAATACTTTTGTATTTCATTGTTGTTTTTCATCAAAATTCTCAATAAAAATTATTACCATTGAATACATTCCGGCATTTCATATAATCAACGATAAATATTCCATTTACATTTTTTATTTAATTAAATAGGACAAGTTTAAAAATATCCTTTTTTTCTGTTTTTATTTTTCAGAAAAATCAAATCGAATCCCGAAACAACTTGGCTTTCAGAAGAAATATATATATATATATATATATATATATATATATATATATATATATATATATATATAAACTGACTTCAAATGAACTGGAATAAATATCTTCCCACTATTTTTGCATAATCTAAATCTTACTAACTGCGGGCGGTTGTTTGTCTGACTTCAACTCTTGGAGAAAAAAAAAGTCACTCTTTATGTGTGCCTTCAATGGTAATGATGCAGAGAAAATAGCAATAGAAGACAAAAGTCTTTTTCACAACTGCAGATTGATTTCGCTTTGCCAAGCAATGCACAATTTCAGATTGCTGAGTTCCCCCCCCTCTCACCCCCTGCAATCCCAGGGTCGGTTATCGTGCTTGGAAATCACCTTTTTCATTATTTTTATTCACTTTCTTTCACGGAGTTAAGAACGAGGTCGTTTTCTGTGAAATGGTGTGAGATATCGCGGAGTAAAACACTCGAAAAGGCTATAGTTTCTCCGTGAAAGGGTAAAATAAAAGAGTAAATACTCTCTTTTCTCCCGAAGAGGTTTCTCCGGTTTCCTGTGCGTTATTCTGTTTCCTCGTATCTTATTACCATTTAGGAACTCCTGGGTACTGAAGGAAGTGCATCTTAATGGCTGCAAGTTTTCGGAAAAATTCTCATATCCTGAAGTTTCCTTTGCCTTTAATATTGATGAGAGATGAGACGACGATCAACATTTATTTTTTATTCGTTTGATGTTAAATTTAACTGTGTTTCACTTTCTACTCGTTGGGGGTTAAATTTAATAATGTTTTTATTGTAAACATTTGGTGTTTAAATTTAACTGTGTTTGTTTCGTACTCATTTGGCGTCACATTTAACTGTGTTAGATTCGTTTTAGGTTAAATTTAACTGATTAGTTACTGATTGATTCGTACTGATTCATTAATAGAACTCTTGCAGAACTGTACTGAACTGATTCGTACTCGTTTGGTGGTAAATTTGGCTGTGTTTTGATTCGTACTCGTTTGGCATTTATATTTAACTGTGTTTGATTCGTAATTAGTTGGTGTTAAATTTAACTATGTTTGATTTGTAATCATTTGGTGTTAAATTTAACTGTGTTTGGATTCGTATTCTTCTGGCGTTAAATTTAATGGTGTTTGATTTCGTATTCGTCTGATGTTAAATTTAACTGTGTTTGTTTTTTTTTTTTTTTTTCGTATATGTGTATTTAGTAACGTTTTAACATTGTTTTATTGATTTACGTTTTTAACATTGCTTTATTTCTGGAATTTTAAAAGGATATTTAAATAGTAGCGTTGCTTATAAAGTTATACATTTTTGTTCATTTCTATTAATGAATTATTAAAGTTTTCGTAATACCTTCATTGTCAATGTTTGTATATGATAAATAATTTTCATGGTGCTTATTACAATATCGATTATTTGAAAAAAATGAATAAGACGCTACAAAAGTAACTCGTATTTACTAGAAATTTTAATGAAAAATATATTATTTACTGTTAACACATTTCATCATTTTCGTATAATCAACAATAAATATTCCATTTAATTTTTATTCATCAAATAGAACAAGTTCTAAAATATCCTATTACTTATTCAGAAAAATTCAAATCGAATCCAAAACTAACTTCCATTTGAGAAGAAATATATTCAAAAAGAAAAACTGACTTCAAATCAACCGGAATAAATACCCTCACTATTTTTGCATAATGTTAAATCTTACTAACTGACGACGATAGTTTCTCCGACTTCAACTCTTGCAAGAAGAAAAAAAAGTCATTCTTTCCGTGTGCCTTCAAATGAGTAATGATGCAGAGAAATAACAATAAAGACCAAAGTCTTTTTCACAACTGCAGATTGATTTCGCTTTGCCAAGCAATGCACAATTTCAGATTGCTGAACTCCCCCTCCCTCTCTCACCCCCTGACAATCCCAGGGTCAGTTATCGGGCTTGGAAAATCACTCTTTTTCATTTTTTTTTTTTATTCACCCTCTTTCACGGAGTTAAGGAACGAGGCCGTGTTCTGTGAAATGGTGTGAGATATCGTGGGAGTAAAAACATTTGGAGAAAAGACTATAGTTTCTCCATGAAAAGGTAGCGCTTAAAAATAAAAGAGCAAATACTCTCTCTCTCCTGAGAAAAGTTTCTCCCGTTTTTCTGCGGCGTAATTCTACATTTTCCTCGTCTCTGACTACCCATTTAGAAACTCCTGGAGGTACTGGAAATAAAAGTGTTAAAACTTATAAAATTTTTCGGAAAAATTCTCATTTCCTGAAGTATTTTCGTTTCCCTTTAATATTGATGGAAGACGAGATGTCAACAAGCATTTATTTTTATTCGTGTGGTGTTAAATTTAACAGTGTTTGATTCATATTCATTTATTGCTAAGTTTAACTGTGTTTGAATCGTATAAATGTATTTAGTTGCATTTTAGCAATTCTTTATTGATTTATATTATAACTTTGCTTTATTTCTGGAATTTTTGAGGATATTTAAATAGTAAAGTTTTATATAAAGTTATATATTGTGTTTATTTCTATTAATGAATTATTACAGTTTTTTCATAATAGCTTCTTCATTTTTAATGTTTGTATACTCAGATAAATAATTTACATGGTTCTTTTTTGTAATCTCGATTTTGAATATAAAAAATGAGAGAATATAAAAATGAATTAGATTTTTTTTTCGATTTACTTTCCGGTTCTTATTTTGTTTATCTTTTAACTTTAACTTTATTTGGGGAACTTTTAGATGATATTTAATTAGTAAATATCGAAATCTCCAAGTTATATTGAATGATTGTTTGCATTCCTAGGTAAATAATTTTCATGTTGCTTATATTAATCTCGATCAATTGAAAAGATAAAAATGAATAAGATGTTACAATAAAATCAATCGAATTTCATTATTAACTTCTTGAAAATTTAAATAAAAAAATATTTACTGTTAAATACACTCAACATTTTCATATAATCAACAATAAATATTCCATTTAAATATTTTTATTTATCAAATTGGATAAATATTAAAATATATTTTTTTCGTTTACTTATTCAGAAAAATTCAAATCGAATCCAAAACTAAATTCTATTGAGGAAGAAATATATTCCAAAAAAGAAAAACTGACTTCAAATCAACCGGAATAAATACTTTTACTATTTTTGCATAATCCTAAATCTTACTAACTGACGACGATTGTTTCTCTGACTTAAATTTCAACTCTTGCAAGAAGAGGGAAAAAAAAAAAGCTCACTCTTTCGCGTGCCTTCAGAATAATGATGCAGAGAGAAAAAAAATAAAAATCAAAAAGTCTTTTTCGCAACTGCAGATTCATTTTCGCTTTGCCAAGCAATGCACAATTTCAGCTTGCAGAACTCCACCCCATCTCACCCCCTGACAATCCCAGGATCTGTTATCGGGCTAGGGAAAATCACTCTTTTTTCCGTTTTTTTTTTATTCACCCTCTGTCACGGAGTTAAAAGAACGAAGCCGTTTTCTGTGAAATGGTGTGAGTTATCGCGGAGTAAAAACACTTGGGGAAAAGGCTAGTTTCTCCAAAGGACTAAAATAAAAGAGTAAATACTCTCTTTCTCCTGAGAAAAGCTTCTTCAGTTTCCTGCGGCGTAATTCTACATTTTCCTCGTCTCTTACAACCCATTTAGGAACTCCTGAGGTACTGGAAATAAAAGTGTAAAAGTTATAAAAGTTTTCTGGAAAAATTCTCATATCCTGAATTTTTTTCTTTGCCTTTAATACTGAAGGGAGATGAGATGTCAACAAGCATTTATTTTTATTCTTTTGGTATTAAATTTAACTGTGTATTCTCAAATTTCTGCAGTGCAAGGTTCTATAAAATGTTTAAGAGTATTATCCCTATATTGTTGAGTTATCAGAGGTTAATTTTTAATGATATGAAGATTGTTTAACCCTCAATAGATATTCTAAATCAGAATATCGTTCCAATCTCCTTAAAAATGTGACACTTTCTTATGTTATGTCCCACGTATACCTTTCAGAAAAAATGTCCATTTTGATAATATGCCTATTTTCAGAATGGAGTGTGAAATGGGACTTATCGAAAAAGAGGCTATTCCTTAATTGATGTGCTCTTTTGCCCACTACGGCTTTACGGGCAGCATGGTGACGTGCCGTTAACGGCAACCGAGTATATTTTTACAGAAAAATTGTATTAATTATGGTAAAACTGTAGACTTAACTCGAGTTTTTCGAATATATAGACCAACAGAATGGAGTTGGTTTTTTGCAGTTTGAGTCGAAACACTGGTATCATTAACTGAGAAAATGTGTTGTTTCTCGTTTTTCTTAGCTGAAAATGTTAAATATCGATCGTCATTTGGCGTTGCTACTCGTCTAGACTATTGCATAATCTTCGACATATATTTCCTCATTACAAAAATTATTGGGTTTCCGCTACTATAAACTGCATTTAAGTTCCTTATAAGCAACCGATAACTATCCAACCTTTTTGTTAGGTTAAATCTTACTGATACAAAGCAGTCTATAAATATTGATTATTATTTTTTTTCAAAATTGTCATCAAGCAAGTTGAATATCAAATTTTATTTTATTCCATAGTTATATGATTTCCATCCTCCTGAGCAAATTTTGCTGAGTCAGATGCTTAAAATGTACAAAATTTTATGTTATCCTTATATATTTTTTAAAAATTTCAATTGCATTGTTATTTTACAGGAAATTTACAATAGCCTTAAATTGTTTTGAATAATGTATAATGTTGATAAATCCAGAAAAATAAACGTTTCTCTAGAAATATCATTTCATAATAAATCCTAATTAAAAATCAGTTAATTTATAAGAAATTATAAAAAAAAAAAAAGTTTATAAAAATATTTACTGAAAATCATTGCAAATAATATCTTTTTAATTTTTAAAAAAAAATGTTACATTTTGATTCTTTAATTTATGTTTCGATTACAATTTATAAAATAATTGTTATAAAGTCATTTTTAAGTAGTAATAGAAAAATATTATATTTATTACAAATTGAACTAAGTGAAGTATATTAATCAAATGGGCCAAAATATTTGTTTATAAATTCGTTCATTCGTTATTATTCACTTATTATTATTTAAAACATTATAATTTTGAAAGTAAAACAATGCTAAAAAGCAATTAGCATAATTGAAAATTTGCATGCTTAAGAGTTGTACTAATATTTGTAATATTCTTCTTATTTGTACATATTCATATTTCATATTTTGTTCATTTGTTTATTTGTTTTTCCATATTTGTAATATTCATTTCGGAGACGTAAAGAAGAAAGTAAGGGATAATACAATGCCCAATAAGGATTTTTTTTTTTCTATGAATACCAATGAACAATTTTTGATTTTTTTTAATGTTTTAGGGATATTTATTGCTCCTTTATTCATTTATTATAGCTATACATATTTATATCCATATAAAAATTCCTTAATGTACATTGTATTGTCCCTTACTCTCTCTTGAATTTCTTGAACATAAATAGGAAATAAAATGAATAAGGCAAATATTAATACAACTCTTACGCATGCAAATCTTCAATTATTCGAATTGCTTTTTTAGCATTATTTTACATTTAATAAAAGTTTCAAGTCATCTGTCGGTTGTCTGTTCTTATTTGATTATTTGTTTTAACATTGCTTTATTTCTGGAATTTTCAAATAATATTTAAATAATACAGTTGTATATAGTTATTCATTTTTATTAATGACATACTAAAGATTTCCCTAATGATTTATTCATTGTTAAATCTTTGTATTCCCAAGAAAATAATTTTACATGTTGTTTATTATAATCTCCATCATTTGAAAACATAAAAGGAATAAGATATTACAAAAAGTCATTCGTATTCCATTGTTATCTTCTTATAATTTTAATGAAAAAATTATTTACCGTTAAATACATTCAACATTTTCATATAATCAACAATAAATATTCCCTTTAATTTTTTTTATTTATCAAATAGGACAAATTTTAAAATATCCTTTTTTTCTCCTTATTTATTCAGAAATATTCAAATCGAATCCAAAACTAACTTGGCTTTCGGAAGAAAAAAGATTCCAAAACAGAAAAACTGATTTCAAATCAACCAGAATAAATACCTTCACTATTTTTGCATAATCCTAAATCTTACTATCTGACGACGATTGTTTCTCTGACTTCAACTTCAACTCTTGCAGAAGTGAAAAAAAGTCATTTTTTTCATGCGCCTTGGAACGAGTAATGATGCAGAGAAATAACAATAAAAAGAAAAGTCTTTTCACAACTGCAGATTGATTTTCGCTTTGCCAAGCATTGCGCTATTTCAGATTGCAGAATTCCATCCCTTCTCACCCCCCTGACAACCCCAGGGCCGGTTATCGGCTCGGAAAATCACCCTTTTCCACTTTGTTTTTACTCACCCTCTTTCACGAAGTTAAAGAACGAGACCATTTTCTGTGAAATGGTGTGAGATATCGCGGAGTAAAACACTCGGAGAAAAGGCTATAGTTTCTCCGTGAAAGCAGCAGTGCGCAAAATAAAAGAGCAAATACTCTCTTTCTCCTGAGAAAAGCTTCTCCCGTTTTCCTGCGGCGTAATTCCACATTTTCCACGTCTCCTACTACCCATTTAGCAACTCCTGGAGGTACTGGAAACAAAAGTGTAAAACTTATAAAAGTTTGCCGGAAATATTCTCATATCCTGAAGTAAAGTATTTTCGTTTCCCTTTAATATTGGTGAAAGATGATATGTCAACAAACATTTATTTTTATTCGTTTGGTGTTAAATTTATCTGTGTTTGATTCGTATAAATATATGTTACGTTTTAACATTTTCATTTCTGGAATTTTTAGAGTATATTTAAATAATAAAGTTGTAAAAGTTATATACCGTGTTCCTTTCTGTTAATGAATTATTAAAGTTTTTCAAAGGGCTTTCTTCGTCGTTAATTTTTGTATACCTAGGTAAATAATTTTCATGATGTTTATTATAATCTCGGATGGGTCAGTTGAAAAGATAAAAATGAATAAGATGTTTTTTTTTTTTCCGTTTTACTTTCCCTTATTTGATGTACGTTTTAACATTACATTATTTCTGGAATTTTTACAGGATATTTAAATAGTAAAATTGTATATATGATTGTTAAATTCTATTAACGGATTATTAAAGTTTTTCCTAATGTCTTATTCATAGTTAATGTTTGTATTCCCAAATAAATAATTTTTTATGTTGTTTATTATAATTTCCATCAGTTGAAAAGATAAAAATGAATAAGATGTTTTTTTTTTTTTTCGTTTTCTTTCTGGTTCCTATTTGATGTACGTTTTAACATTGCTTTATTTCTGGAATTTTTACAGGATGATTAAATAGTAAAATTGTATAAAAAAATGTTTTCATATCTATTAATAAATTATCAAAGATTTTCCTAGTGCCTTCTTCATTGTTAATATTTGTATACTTAGGTCAATAATTTTCATATTTTTGTATTACAATCTCGTTCATTTAAAAAAAAAAAAAAAAAAAATGTTACAAAAGATTTATAGTTAGTTTATCTCATAAAAAAATGTATTATTTACTGTTAAATATATTCAACATTTTCATATAATCAGCAATAAATATTCCATTTAATTTTTTTTTTTATAAATCAAATAGTATAATTATAAAATATCCTTTTTCTCTTACGTATTCAGAAAAATTCAAATCGAATCCAAAACTAACTTTCCTTTCAGAGGAAGAAATATATTTCAGAAAAAGAAAAACTGACTTCATATCAACCGGAATAAATACCTTCACTATTTTTGCATAATCCTAAATCTTGCTAAGTGACGACGATAGTTTCTCCGACTTCAACTTCAACTCTTGCAAGAAGAAAAAAAAAGTCATTCTTTCCGTGTGCCTTCAAATGAGTAATGATGCAGGAGAAATAACAATAAAAACAAAAGTCTTTTTACAACTGCAGATTGTTTTTCGTTTTGCCAAGAAATGCACAATTTCAGATTGCAGAACTCCACCCGCCGCCCCCTCTCACCCCCTGACAATCCCAGGGTCGGTTAACGGGCTTGGAAAATCACCCTTTTCCATTTTTTTTTTATTCACCCACTTTCACGGAGTTAAAGAACGAGGCCGTTTTCTGTGAAATGGTGTGATATTTCGCGGAGTAAAACACTTGGAGAAAAGCCTATAGTTTCTCCGTGAAAGGAATAAAATAAAAGAACAAATACTCTCTTTCTCCTGAGAAAAGTTTCTCCGGTTTTCCTGCGGCGTAATTCTACATTTTCCGCGTCCCTTACTACCCATTTAGGAACTCCTGGAGGCACTGGAAATAAAAGTGTTAAAACTTATAAAGTTTTTCGGTAAAATTCTCATATCCTGAAGTATTTTCCCTTTGACTTTTAATATTGATGGAAGATGAGATGTCAGCAGACATTTATTTTTATTCGTTTGGTGTTAAATTTATCAGTGTTTGATTCGTATAAATGTATTTAGTTACCTTTTAACATTGCTTTATTTCTGGAATTTTTAGAGGATATTTAAGTAGTAAAGTTAAATATAAAGTTATATAATGTGTGTATTTCTATTAATGAATTATTAAAGTTTTTCCTTATGCCTTCCTCATTGTTGATGTTTATATACGCAAGTAAATAATTTTCGTGTTGTTTATTATAATCTCTATAATATGAAAGGATGAAAATGAATCAGATGTTTTTTCCGTTTTATTTCTCTATTATTATTTGATTATTCATTTTAGCATTGTTTTCTTTCAGAAATTTATAGATGATATTTAAATAGTAAAGTTCTACAAAGTTGCTATTGTTTGTAAACCCAAGTAAATAATTTTGTTATTGTCTGCTCTGTATTTCTGGAATTATTAGAATATATTTGAATCGTAAAGTTGTATATAAAGTTATATTTAGTGTTTAATTCTATAAATGAATTATTAAAATTTTCCCAGTATCTTCTTCATTGTTAATGGTTGTACACCCAGCTAAATAATTTTCATATTGTTTATTACAATCTCGATCATTTGAAAAGATAAAAAGTATAGGATTTTACAAATTACAATTATCTCATTGTTATCTTCTTGACGTTTTAAATAAAAATGATTTATTTGCTATTAATTACATTCAACATTTTCCTATAATCAACGATGTATATTCCATTCATTTATTTATTTTATAATAAAATAGGGCACATTTTAGAATATCATTTTTTTCTTAGTTATTGAGAAAAATTCAAATCGAATCCAAAACTTACTTCCCTTTCAGGCGAAACACAATACAAAAAAGTAAAACTGACTTCAAATCATCCAGAATAAAAACCTTCACTATTTTTGCATAATCCTAAATCTTACTAACTGATGACGATTGTTTCTCTGACTTCGACTTTGACTCATGCAAGAAGAAGAAAAAAAAAGGTCACTCCGTGTGCCTTCAAATGAGTAATGATGCAGAGAGAAATAACAATAAAAGCAAAAGTCTTTTTTACAACTGCAGATTGTTTTTCCTTTGCCACGCAATGCAGAATTTCCGATTGCAGAACTCCCCCTCTCTCCCCCACTCCTGACAATCCCAGGATCGGTTATCGGGCATGGAAAATCACCCTTTTCCCTTTTTTTTTTTATTCACCCTCTTTCACAGGAGTTACAGAACGAGGCCGTTTTCTGTGAAATGGTGTGAGATATCGCGGAGTAAAACACTCGGGGGAAAAGGCTATAGTTTCTCCGTGAAAGTAGTAAAATAAAATAGCAAATACTCTCTTTCTCTTGAGAAAAGTTTCTTCGGTTTTCCTGTGGCGTAATTCTACCTTTTCCAAGTCTCTCACTACCCATTTAAGAACTCCTGGAGTTACTGAAAATAAAAGTGTACAACTTTTAAACGTTTTCTGGAAAAATTCTCCTATCCTAAAGTATTTTCCTTTGCCTTTAATATTGATGGAAGATGAGATGTCAACAATCATTTATTTTTTTCTTTTGGTGTTAGATTTAACTGTGTTTGAATCGTATAAATGTATTTAGTTACTTTTTAACATTGCTTTGTTGATTTACGTTTTAACACTGCCTTATTTCTGGAATTTTTAAATCTTTATATAATTAGTGAAGTTATATGTAGTGTTAATTCCTATTAGTGAATTATTAATATTTTTTTCTAGTGTATTCTTCATTGCTAATGTTTGTATACCCAGGTAATTACTTTTCATGGGGTTTATTGTAATCTTGACCATTTTAAAATATAAAAATGAATTAATTGCAAAAAGTGATTTGTATTTCATTGTTATTTTTGAAATTTTAAATAAAAAATTATTTATCGTTAAGTACTTTCAACATACTCATATAATCAACGATAAATATTCCATTTAATTTTTTATTCATCAAATAGAACAAGTTTTTAAAAATCCTTTTTTTCTCTTATTTATACCAAAAATTCAAATCGGAGATAAAACTAACTTCCCTTTCAGGAGAAATATATTCCAAAAAAGAAAAACTGACTTCAAATCAACCTGAATAAATACCTTCACTATTTTTGCATAATCCCAAATCTTACTAACTGACAACGATTGTTTCTCTAACTTCAACTTCAACTCCTGCAATAGAAGAAAAAAAAATCACTTTTTAGAGTGCCTTCAAAATGAGTAATGATGCAGAGAGAAATAACAATAAAAACAAAAGTCTTTTTCACAACTGCAGATTGATTTTCGCTTTGCCAAGCAATGCACAATTTCAGATTGCAGAACCTCACCCCCCTCTCTCCCCCTGACAATCCCAGGGTCGGTTATCGGGCTTTGTAGATTACCCTTTTCATTTTTTTTATTCACCCTCTTTCACGGAGTTAAAGAACGAGGCAGTTTCTGTGAAATGGTGTGAGATATCGCGGAGTAAAACACTCGAAGAAAAGGCTGTAGTTTCTCTGTGAAAGTAGCAGCGCGTAAAATAAAAGAGCAAATACTCTCTTTCGCCTGAGAAACGTGTCTTCGGTTTTCCTGCGGCGTAATTCTACATTTTCCTCGTCTCTTACTACCCATTTAAGAACTCCTGGAGGTACTGGAAATAAAAGTTTAAAACTGATAAAAAGTTTTCCTGAAATATTCTCATATTCTGAAGTATTGTACTTTGTCTTTAATATTGATGGAAGATGAGATGTCAACAAGCATTTATTTTTATTCGTTTCGTGTTAAATTTAACTGCGTTTGATTTGTATTCGTTTGGTGTTAAATTTACTGTGTTTGATTTGTGTAAATATATTTAGTTACGTTTTAACATTGATTTATTGATGGAACATTTAGAGGATATTTAAATAGTAAAGTTATATATTGTGCTTATTTCTATTAATGAATTATTTAAGTTTTCCTAATGCCATTTTCACTGCTAATACTAGTATACCCTGGTAAATAGTTTTCATATTGTTTATTATAATCTCGATCATTTGAAAAGTTAAAAAGGTACATTTTTTTTTTCTTTATACTTTCCTGTTATTATCTGATTAATGTTTTAACATTGCTTAATTTTTGGAATTTTTAGAGGATATTCGAATAGTACAATTGTACATATTTGTTAATTTTTATTAATGAATTATTAAAGTTTTTCCTAAATACTTATTCATGGTTAATGTTTGTATACCCAAGTAAACAATTTTTCATGTTGTTTATTATAATCTCGATCATTTGAAGAGATAAAAATGAATAAGATGCTGTAGAAAATAATTCTTATTTCATAGTTATATACTTGAAATTTTAATAAAAATATATTATTTACTGTTAAGAACATTCAACATTTTCATATAATCAACAATAAATATTCCATTTATTTTTTTTTGTATATATCGAATAGTTCAAGTTTTAAAATATCCTTTTTTTCAGTAAAAATTCAGACCGAATCCAAAACTAAATATATTCCAAAAAAGAAAAACGGACTGAAAATATGTTAATTTCTATTTATGGATTATTAAAGTTTTTCCTATTGCTTTTCATTGTTGATGTTTGTATACCCAGGCAGATAATTTTATATTATTCATTTCAATCTCAATCATTTGAAAGGATGAAAAGAAATAAGATGTTTTTTCGTTTTACTTTACGATCCTTATTTGATTTACGTTTCCTTTATTTCTGGAATTTTTAGAGGATATTTAAATATTAAAGTTTTATATAAAGTTATATATAGTTGTTCACTCTATTAAAAATTTTTAAAGGATTTCCTAATGCCTTCTTCATTATTAATGTTTGTATATCTAGGTTAATAATTTTCATCTTGTTTATTATAATCTCGATCACTTGAAATGATAAAAAATCATATGTTACAAAACGTCATTCGAATTTTATAATTATCTTTTTGAAATTTTAATAAAAAGTATTTATTTTCTCTTAAAGATATTCAGCATTTTTCTATAATCAACAATAAATATTCCTTTAAATTTTTTTTTTATTAAATAACTTTTTACTCTTATAGTTATTCAAAAAAATCCGAATTGAATCCAAAACTAACTTGGCTTTCAGAAGATATATATTCCAAAAAAGAAAAATTGACTTCAAATCAACCGGAATAAATAACTTCACTATTTTTGCATAATCCTCAATTTTACTAACTGACGACGATTGTTTCTGGGACTTCAACTTCAACCCTTGCAAGAAGGAGAAAAAAAAAAAGTCACTGTTTCCGTGTGCCTTCAAATGAGTAATGATGCAGAGAGAAATAACAATAAAAACAAAAGTCTTTTTCACAACTGCAGATTGATTTTCGCTTTGCCAAGCAATGCACAATTTCAGATTGCACAACTACACCTCCTCTCCCCCCGACAATCCCAGGGTCGGTTATCGGGCTTGGAAAATCACCCTTTTCCATTTTTTTTATTCTCCATCTTTTCACGGAGTTAAAGAACGAGGCCGTTTCCTGTGAAATGGTGTGAGATATCGCGGAGTAAAACACTCGGAGAAAAGGTTATAGTTTCTCCGTCAAAGGAGTAAAAATAAAAGAGCAAATACCCTCTTTCTCCTGTGAAAAGTTTCTCAGAATTCCCGCGGCTTGATTCTACATTTTCCTCGTCTCTTACTACCCATTTAGGAACTCCTGGGGGTACTGAAATAAACGTGTAAAACTTATAAAAGCGCTTCGGAAAAATTTTCATATCCTGAAGTATTTTCCTTTGCCTTTAATATTGATGTAGGATGAGATGTCAACAAGCATTTATTTTTATTCGTTTGGTGTTAAATTCAACTGTGTTTGATTCGTATAAATATATTTAGTAATATTTTTACAGAATTTTATTTAAAGAATAATTTTCAAACAATTATTGTCGTGGTGTCTAATAATGCAGTAATGCATTAATTAGATAGCAGGAATATATTAGACAACATGACAATAATGCTGTAATGCCACAGTTAAACAACATGAATATATTAGTCAGCATGGCAGTAATGCTGCTAATGTATACAGCATTAGATCAATATTAGACATTATGAACAATAATGCTGTTTAAAGTATTGAAAATTGTAAAATACTATTGAAATATCAAATTGGATTATTTATTATTTGCAATTGTTATAAATTGCAATAACTAATATTCATGACATTTTAATTCAACTAAAAATTTTGTTTGAAAATTATTTTTTAAATAAAATTATGTAAACCTTTTTTCAATAATATTAAAAACAGAAAAAAAGGCCGTTGTTGTTTGTTGCTAATATACTTTTTATTGCATTTATGATTTTTTTTTTCAATAAAAAATTTTAATTTTAAGCACGAATGAAATGAGGATTAACTGAATGGAAAATATTAATATATGTATTTTTTTACCATTTTGCAGTTTAATTATTTCCGTTTAGCTATACATGGCGCATTTAATATAATAAAGTTTATAAAATAATTGAAATGTGTATGGATATGGGATTATTTATACAGTAAGATATGGAATTATATCAGGAGTAAGAAGTATATATGGAGTAGGATAATGTATATATGTGGAGTAAGAAAAGTTATATGGAGTAAATATAAAGGTATAGCGTATAATATAAAGGTATATGGAGTAAAATATGAAATTCTTTTATTTTTAGTAGTAAAGTGTAGTTTTGAAAACCAACTAAACAATATAAAAAAGTAATTATATCAAGAATTATATTAAAGTAATTGTAACGATATGTTATAATGATGTTATCGTAAGCGAGCATCATCTTTTGAATATAATATTTTATGTATTTTTTAATGGAAATATTTCTTTGTTTTGGCTTAACCAGTATAGTCTACCAAATGCATTGAAATACATTTATAGTCAACATTGCTGTATTTCTTTTCAAAAAAGCATGTGTTTTATCCTTCTTTCTGTTTCAAAAAAGTGTTTTAAACTTACAAAATAAGTATCATTGTTTTTAAAAAGCACGAAACAGTGGTCTTTTATGCAGAATGAGTCAAGTAAATAGCTATTGTATAATTATTGAACTTAAGAAATAGTTAATTATGTCAGCAATATGCTAGAATACTATATCATATTCAGCAATCTGCTGAAATGCCGTACAATATTTACCAATCTGTTGAAATGTTATATAATATTGAGCAATATGCTAGCATACTATACAATATTCAGTAATATGAAGGAATACTACAGGGTTATAAGGCGTATGAGAAGGGAAACTTAAACGCTTAAAACTTTGAATGAACTTTGTTTGAAACTTTGAAGTTTGTTCAATAATGACTACAATGCATTTATTCCTTTGGTAAACTTAGTTGTAGTTTCTTCAATGAAAAAAAGTTTTATTTTATGTATTTTAATTTATAAATTTAATTTGTGTAAATTGTGAAAGGAGTATTTGAGAGTTTATTTATAGTTTCACAGAATATTTTCTTAAAAAAGTTCTATTAGTGTTTTAAAGATTTCATGAATATTTTAGTAAACTATTTGACCCCTGTTGACTTATCATTTTTTTTTCTTGCGAATTATCTGCTGTTGGACAGTATATTATAATCAGAATGTCCTGAATAAGGTAAACAGGATATATATATATATATATGCAGGATGTCCTGGCAAATACTGATGATTTTCAAAATTGTATAAAAAAGAAAATGATTAACATTAAGTTAATTCTTACAACAAATTCGTATGTAAGGACATAAAGTTTTACACATGTTATATTTTCGAAAATTATAAATATGATTTTATTAGAATTATAGTAAATTTATTACTTTTTTATTTAACAATACAATTTAATTCAATATATGCCCTGTCTTATGAATATACCATTAGAATTCCATTTTAAACTTAATCGTACACTTTTAGTCGTTTTAAAAATCTTTTTCAGTACATTTTGTAAATTATATGAAAATGCATCCAATTCTAGTTATTTTATAAAAATAATATTATCAAGTTTAATTTATATTATTATAATAATAATAATTATTATTATAATAAAAAATTATTATTATAATAATAAATTATTATTATAATAATATCAATTTATATTTTAACAATATCTACCATGATATTTGCGCTAGACATTAGTCTTTTTATATTTTCTCTATGCAAAATGAAATTCGCTTTCTTTTGGTAACAAAATTAAAATATTTTTAAAATATTTTATTTTATATTAAAATTCATTTAAAATTTATGAAGTATAATTGATCATAATTTGATTTGCCTTCTGTGGAAAAGGCTTAGATTTTCTACAGAATTTCTTTTTATTCTTTTTGAAAATTAAAAAAAAAAAAAAAAAAATGTTAGACTCAAATTAAATTAAATTAATTACTTAAAGGGCAAAATGTGTATGTAATTAAAATGAACTTTTCTAGTTAAAGTTACAGCTCTTCATAATTGTAAATTATTATTATTTTTTATTCTAAGAATTATTAAAAAGCATTAAAGGAATCTAGATTTATAAATAGAAACTTGAAAAAGGAAATTAAAAATCTAATTTCGTCGATAGCACTTCCTGAAACGCCACTAAAATAATTTTTAGGAAATAAATTAATTTTCTATCTTCTAAAAATGGAGAACCAATTCTTACGCTTGCATAGGAAGGAAATATGAAGGAATTTAATTTAAATTCCTTATTGACTTAAAAAGAACATTTTTAGTGATAAAAGAAATAAATTGCTATTTATAAATATTATATATATTTTAAGAATCTCTTTAATGGAATTTATAGAATATAAATTTTTATAATTTTATAAAAAGACTGAATTTCTTGAATATTAAATATTTTTTATTTCATTTTTGAAGATAAAATTTTTCTCATCTTTATGAAACTTTGTTTGATTTATTAAAAATAGCACATAAAAAGAATAATTTGAGAAAATTATCTTTAGGGAGTAAAGATCCACTATGTCTTCCCGAAACAAAAATGTAACAAACGGGGAGGAGTTCAAAGTTAATAGATCGTTCTTTCAAGGACGGGCTGACTCTTACGTTAGACTTTGTACGTTTTTTTTCCCGCCCGTTAGACTTTGGACCAGTAATGGAAGAGGGAGAAAGAAAAAAGGGAGTGTGAGGAGTCGAGTGAAGAGTTCCAGGTACTATGGATAGTAGAAACAACGTACTGGCTTTTTAAGATGTTTTTGTAAATACTGTTTTTTTAATGCAGCTGCAATATATGGACAGTAATATATATGCCATAAAAAGGGGCTGCAACGCTTTTATTCATTTAGCAGTACTCAGGCGGTACGTGAAGCTTGAAGATAAGCTACAAACGTGAGTAACCCTACCCCAGCAACGCTCTACGAACATAATAGACTGGGACCTACGGTTTAAAGTGAATACCGAAACACTACAAACATCCATGACACCGCCGGGACTCAAATCCAAAACCTGTGGTACCAAGTGGCAGACCATCAGCCTCTCGCCATCAGGCCCCATAATTTTTGTAAATACTTAATATATAATTGCGTTTTTGTGTGTTGTGTGTTGTAGTTGTGCAATGCTGTCTTAACAAATTTTAATAAATGGGTAGGTGGTTTAATAATGGTATAATACAGGTTTGGGTTTGAGTCCTGGCGATGTCATGGATGTTTATAGTGGTTCGGTATTCACTTTAAACCGTAGGTTCCGGTCTAATATGATCGTAGAGCGTTGCGGGGGTAGGGTTACTCACATCTGTAGCTTATCTTCAAGCTTCACGTGCCGCCTGAGTACTGCTAAATGAGTAAAAGCGGTGCAGCCCTAACCTTTACTTAGGGTACCAATAATATTCTCAGCTTGCTGCCGTTTATAAAAATATAAATCATTCATATTTTTAATTTATAAAATCTAAGTGAAATAACTTAATTTGTTGTACAGATCATCAATTTGAAATTCATATGCAAAGAAAATAATTTGAATACAAAAATAATCCTTATTTTTAAATCCACCCACCCACATACACACAGACAAAAAAAAAAAAACCAGAACTGAGAGCGACATTAACATCAGTTGTCGAGGACAATGTTAAGACAAACGACAAAATGGCTCTGTCGCGATTGATCACTAGTTTTGTTCTGAATGTGACTTTCTTTCACGATTAGCGTACATTTTCAGCACATTCTTTTCGCATCATTAATTTCGTGAAAATTGAATTGTGACTGGAATAAGTGAAACAGAAATGTATGCATAGATCATAATTTCCCCTTTTCTTAACGACGTCATTTTCTAAAAGATTAATTCGGATTCTTTTTTTTTGTCAACAGGAATGATCCTAAAAATATTTTTCTATTTCAAAATTTGATTTACACAAAAAAAATATTTTATATCGTTTTAATGCAATTTTTAGGTAATATATTCGATTTCTATTAACATAATAAGAACAATGAAACAATATGATAAATGTTTACTTCTGTTTTGTGCATTACAAAAGAAATTCTTTTCAAGTAAGTATCATAAAATGATAATAAAAAATTTAAACACTGTGTTCATGTCTAGAACTGTATTTTAATATTATAAATTACTTTTGTACTTTATAATATAAGTTTACAAAACGAAAATGTTTTTTTAAATCAAACTAATTTATGTGGGGAAAAAAATCTAAAAAAAAAAATTTAATCCAAGAAACTGCAACTTAGCTAAATGTAAATACAAACGTAATTACTGCGTATGTTAAATACAATGTTTTGTTTTGCTTTAATGTGTTCTTTTTTGTGTCTTCCATTGTTAATTAGCTTCCAGGACAACAATAATATATGATCTAGCTAAAATGTTCAATTTACACAGTCCAAATCAGCAAATGAACACCTGGTCTGCCACTTTTTTTCTAATTAGAATGTGGAAACCATAAAAATAATTGGAAGTTAAATTAACTTTCTCTTTTAGTCACACATTTATGAACCAGGAATAATACAAAAAAATTCCTATTTTATTATTTTTTTTGGAAGAAAAGTTTTGTGTTATGACTTTTATAAGCGAATAGAAAGAAGAGCTTTTGTTGAAAAATTATGTGAGGGTAATATTTCAGTGATGACAGTTTTTCATGGAGAAAAGAAAATTGTCCACTTAAGCATGATCCGAAAATTAATTTAAAAACTGTTGGAAAGATGTTTCACACAAAAGCATAAAAATTTACTTAATGTTGTTAAATTAATATTAATGTTTAAAAACGTACACGTAATAGACTTTGTTGACACTAAAGCTTCTTAATTTTTCCTTTTAAATCTCTTTATAAAACTTACAGTCATCTTTTTAGTTTTAAAATATGTATTAATCTAATGCAATGAATTAAGAAATAAAAATACTCAAAATACTATTTATTAATGAAACAATGCATTTTGTTTTGTAAATTTAACATATAATTTTCGAATAATTAGATTCGGTATGGTAATAACAATATTTATAATAGAAATAAACAAAATTAAACACAAATTATTGGAAGACATATGACTGTTTATATTACGTAGAATGTATTTAATTAAAAACGGTAAATCCGAAAAAAATCATTATTTATGAATAAGCCATTAATAAATATAGATATTTAGGCAAGATTATTTCAAACAGAATCGTAAAAGATCTTATTGAGCTCGCCCAATTTAAATCGAAATTGAATTTGGCTATCTGAAATAAAATTTGGAATAAATAAACTTTAATATCGTTTATGAAAAATGAAATTTCTTTACAATTTGAAATGCTTGTATCCAACTGAAAATTTCTGGGGCAGTAGTAGTAGTAGCCCAGATATACAAAAGATTAAAAGAGAAAACGAAGATATGGAACAGACAATCCGGTTATTCAGTAAGTAATATGATCACAATAGTCACCATACAAGCTGTTACTATTGTGCCCCAAAAAGAAAGACCAATTTTTTTTTTTTCAAAAACTCTTTATTTATTCTTCCAAATTTATTTCACCGCCTTCAAATTAATCCCCTCCGGTCACAATGCACTCATGCCAATTTTTTTCTTCCATTCCTCAATGCATGCTAAAAAGTCATCGGCAGGGATGGTTTTCAATGCGCGCGCCGATTCCCGTTGAATATCTTCAATCGACTCAAAACGGTGTCCCCGGAGTGGTCTTTTGAGTTTAGGGAATAGCCAGATCCTTTTAAAATTCCAACATTATCAGCAAAGTCTCTAATTGTAAATAGACGGTTTGCAAACATCAAATCTTTAATTTTTGGACGTGAGCTTCGTCGGTTGAGGTTGGTGGTCGACCAGAGGCCTCTTCATCTTCAACGCTTTCTCAGACTTGTTTGAACTGTTTATACCACTTTTAAACATTTCTTTAAGATATAGGAATGCTCACCGAATGCCTTCTGCAACGTTCAATACGTTTCCGCAAACAAAATTTAATGCAAATTCTTTGCTAAATTAATTTAGACATTTCAAAAATCGCCGGAATCAGTTTTAGCGTCTCACAAAGCCAAGCGTAACCCAAACACTAATGAATATTTTGACGTCAAATTTCACACAGATGTCAAAGACAGTGCCAGTAACTTAAAAAATAAAATAAAATTGAAATTCCATAAGCTCCGGGAATTTAAAATTGAAATTGGTCTTACTTTTTGGATACAGTATTATATCGCCAAACATACAGCCAATAAGTTTATTAATGGTTGTAGGATCTATTTTCCACCAAAATGCTTTTACTGAGGTATTGGTGGCGACTATGGTACTTGGTGGAGATCCCCGGCGTTCATCACGTCAAACTGGATTCCCCATGCGATTGATGGGGAAATAATCCGAGGAGGAAAATTTGTCTGCTTCAGTTCGACGAGCCATGGCGTATTGTAGGGTGCACAAGTAATAGAATCGTAGGCCTCATAATGTGTGTGATGTAATGGTTTGCTCTCAGCTTATCGTTAATGACAGCCTGGGGTTCACTAATTGGATATGAAGCTATCCCAAATCTTGATAGCTGAAATATGACCAGTGAAACACTTCATACAAAGGTTTGCCGAGAAGTGTTTCTTAAGAGCATGTTTCAGGGTTTGTTTTGTTAACTTCAACAGGAAGCAAACTGGCGAGATGCTGAACATCCCAAACACCATCGAGCCTCCTTGTTTTTGAAACAGTGTTCACTACAATGCCGCCAGCTGATTGTACCTCAGCAATAATATTCACTAGCGACGTACATGACCACCACAACCACTACCACCACACCACACCACATCACTCAGTCTAGAGCTGAGTTTGCCCCAATACAGTTTGGAAATGATGTGGGTGAAATTATGAGATATACGTTACCACTGATTCACTAGTCTGGCTGATCCTGTTTAACAACAATATGTGGAATTAAAACAGGACATGATTATTGATTATAATTCTGCTATCTGGTTCTCCGACATTGTAAACTTTGCGAAAATAAGTTATTGATATATGAAAAAGTTGTGAAATTTGCAATTATTGAAGATTAAAATTTAAGGTGATAATAATTGATCATTATAAATTTATCACGATATAAAAAGGTTTTGAAAAAAATCGCTATTATGTATTCAAACTTTAATAATAAAAGCCTTCATTGAAATATTTTGATTAAGAAAAACCCACTAGGTAGACTTGCGAATTGAATCTGAAGTAGAATCGACTAGCATTATTTAAAGTATATTTTAAACAAATGCCTTTTGATTATTAAAGAGCTCTAAAATAATAATTTCTAATTTTTCCCATTTCAATGCATAAAAATTAAAATAATTATGAACTGATTAATTATAAATTCCTTCTATTCAATATTAAAAAGTCATTCAAATCTTTTAATATTAAATAAGATGGCATTCTGATGCTTTTAAAGACATTCAAGTCTTTTTTAATATTGGATAACATGACATCATGATGCTTTTAAAGACATTCAAATCTTTTTAATATTGAATAAGATGACATTCTGATGCTTTTAAAGACATTCCAAGTTTTTTTTCTTGATAGATAAAACGATATATTAAATCCCAACAATGAAGTGTGTAAAGAACTGAAACTTCAAGTAAATTATATTTAAATATGCAAAATGGAACAGTATAATCCATTTAGAATTAAGCAAGTGCACAGATAGTGTAGTCAGGTACCAAGAAATCTTTTGTATTGCCAACTAATACGAACTTACCTGATAAAGAGTCCGATCTTAATCCTACTGAAAACGGAAACGTTTTGGAGGAACGTTTCAGCACAGATTGCCAGCTGAAGCAAATTGCACAACATCAGTAGACCAATTTCATTAATGGTTTTGTAGCATAATGGAAAGCAATTCCATGGGCAATATTTTAAATTTCAGGGAGAGCACTTTCGAAGGAAGCTCTAAAATTCGATTGGAGTAAACAATAGATAGATTTTGTAAAGGATATCATAATAAATTCTTTCCGAAAACAGCTGCTATCTCCATGTCTTTGATAGGACATTCTTTAAGTAAGTAACAGATATTAGATTTACTGTAAGAAAAATGATAGGATTTAGACGTTGTTAGGTTTAAACTTTCTTTAACTTTTCAATTTACTGTGGGAATAACAACAAAGAATAAAAATAAATGTATAAAATGCATAAAAAGGAGAACTGTGATTTATAAATTAATAAAAATAAATATTTATCAAAATCTGCTTATTAATTTTTGTAATAGATGGTTAATTTATTAATAATCGTAATTTTATTATAGTACAATATAATTCATTTAATTGCTAAATTCAAAAAGAATTAAGGCTTATTACTTTAAAGTTCAATAAAAGTTTCAGAAAATTACTTTTTATAATTATGATTGCATATTTAAAAAATGTTTTACATTTCTCACTAATAGCTGAATCAAAATGAATTTCCCGTTATTTGTAAGAGTAAATTGAAAGTTATTAGATTATAGATATTATTTATTATTATTATAGATTGTAGATGTTAATTTTTACTATTCCATGGGAAAAAAAGAAATATTCCATGTAGTTCTTAAGTAAGCATCATATTATGAAATGTATATAACACTATATAATTTTAAACTAATAACAGATTGTGAAAAGAGTTTTATGAATTTCTAATGTAGAAAATTTACTTTCATATATTTAAAGCCTACTAAAATTACGCAATAATATTTTATTTTGCATGTATACTTTTAAGTAAATTTAAAAATTTATATTTCCTAATACTAGGAATTTTAATTATTTAGAATTGTTTCCAATATTTTGCTTTATTAAATTCTAAGAATAACAATTTATTTTGAAATAAATATTTTTATCAATATTAAACTATATTTTAAAAAAATAAATAAAATCTCATTATGCTTCAAAATAGTTTAAATGGTTTTGTGTTAAAAATTTTGCATTTACAATTAAATATATAACATATTATTTTAGTAAAGTTATTATCATAATTTAAGTTTAAAAGAAACGTTTAAAATATTCATTGAATAAACATTTTTCAATAATAAATTCTGTGTGTTGATCGGTCTTTGTAACTTTTTATGTCCTGTTAATTTAAATAAAACAGGATTAAAGTAAATCTTAGTAAATTTATTTTTTATATATATATAATTATATTATATATATATACAGAGAGAGGACAGAATACAACACATGAATACAAAACCGAACATTGAAATACTCATTATATAGAAATACAAGTGAAGCACCCAAAAATTTAAGAATAGTCGGAAGAAACAGTAAAAGAAAATTATGCAAAACTAAGATATGGTTAGGGAGATAACAGCTGCTACAGTAATCACACTTTACATACAAAGAACACATGGACACAAAAAGCTAAAGTAGAACTGACAAGGAGGGAATTAGAAAAGCTACTAGTATTCGCTACACGAAAATGGTATAACAAAACCATCGCAGCATTTGCAATGCAAAAATTCTAAAGTGCTACAGATTCAGATCACTGTCTTTCTCTGTCTCAAGAAAAGAAAGAAATTTGTATCACCAATTCTCAATCAATATACCTAAGTAAAATGATTTATCAAAATTCATTAATGTTATTTTCCCCCATAGTTTTTCATAATTCATAATTCCAGCTCATAGTGGGAATTTTCTCTTGTCCAAAAATTATAAATCACTCCCACCAAAATGTGCAACTACGTTTCCACATTCTCACGCTGCTAATTAACAGCCACAGCATATTGGGTAACAAATCTCTTCAGTCGAATAATACATGGAAAGTAATTCTATCTAGCTCATAATCGGTTAACTAATCACATGCTTTATAACCATATTTTTACAAATAGTCACGAGATTATAATATATGACTCGTTTTTCGGTTATATAACATGCTAGTACTACCAATTCATTTCCAATCCTTATACCTTAAAGGGTATACACGGAAAATTATTTTGTCTACTCCAAGTCATCAGATTACTTTGCTAGATGTGTATTTAACTTAGATGCAATCATCTAGCGAGCAAAAATAATGTGGGGTCATAATATCTTGAAAGTACATATTCATTAATAAAGCTATCCTCAGGATATTAAAATTGTTTTACTTTGAGCTTACTAATTTCTTTCGTGTTTTACATTTCTTGAACAGCTCTTTAAATACCTTGCCATCATATATTTATTTTAAGTTTAATGTTCTTTTTGTATCTGCCAATACAAATAGATCTGCCAATGTTGTATAGCTTTAAACAATTTGTTTCTGGTATTTGTTAAAATATTCTCAATTTCGTTGCTGCAGCTTATGCACACTATGGATTTTGAATAATTTCTCAATTTTTAAATTATTTATTCATTATTAATATTTTTAGAAACATATAATGTGTGATACTTCAGTGGTTTTTGCTTCGCGAATACCCGATGGTTTTTGTTGTACAATTTGCGTGTACCAAATACTAATAGTAGCTCTTCTCATGCAAAATGGTCATACTTCTAATTAATTTCTGGTCAGTCCTTCTTTGTTTTTATGTTCATATGTTGTGTTCTTTATATATATATATATTGCATGTATAAATTAATATTTATGTAAATGTAAATATAACCAATTATGCAAATAAAATAATAAATAAGGTTCTATGTTGCTCAGTGGTAACGTTTAAACTAACTTGCAAGAAACTCTGAGTTTCGAATCTACTGCATGTATATATTACAGTAAGAGTTGTCAGAACAATATGTTACGACAATGTATCTAAGTTTTTCTAATTGCCAGGCTGCCTTATGAGAACTTCCCCAAGTTTTTCCCATGAGACACGCAAATATGGAAAAGGTATCTTAAATTCTTCCAAGAACATATTATTTCAATTATTCCCTTCGGCAATTTCTGATTGATTCTAGATAATAAAAAAAAAATGTACAAATATTTAATTTTCATTCCGAACCAGAAAATCCATATTTCGTCACTTCTCGTTTAATTACATCACGAAATACTCTATTTTACCTGATCAAGTAAACTTTACTCAAAAAATAAAGGTATTAAATGTGTTGTAATTAAGAAATGCAAATGACAGATAACAATTTAAATTAATTCCAAATATATATTTCCTTAAGAATTAAACTCACTAGTACTTACTCTATGTAACTTTAATGTAAGAAAAGAATTTGCCAGGGATTGCTTCTCTATGATGAACCGAATAAGTAGACGGAGAACTAATCTTGTTGGTAATTAATGCAAGCACCCAAACTGCGATCGATTGCTCATCAGAACTTAGCTGAGAAATTTAACACTCTGAAGCTTCACGATTTGAATGTGCGTTCGATTTTTTGAGGAATTTTTAAGGTAAAGGAAGTTTATCTAGTTGTTCTTGGAATTAGAAATTGGAATTGTTTTAAAAAATAACCTTTTACATAAATGATGTTCGAAAGAGTGTTTGTCTTCGGGTTGGAGTCACTTAGTTGGAAATTGTGGTTTGCTGAAAAATTTGATGTAGAAAAGTGAATGGCTTTTAATTTCATTAATTCGTCAAAAATTTAAAATTGTGATGTTTTTCTTATGTGATTTTTTCCGTTTTGTGATTAACTCTTTTTATTGTTTTCTATTTGAATAGTATCTGTCTTTAAAATTTAATCATACTTAATGAACAAAATTGATTTTGGTTTTATTTAAAATGTAGAAATACATATTTCTAAAATTATAAAAATATATATGTATATTTATTTTTATAGAAATTAGGATAGTGTTAGGTAGTGATTTAATAAATTTTTTACCCTTGTAGCTTATACATTTTAATTTTTAAAGTAATGGAGTTTAATGCTCAAAACTGTACTTACAATTGTAAATACCATTTATTATAAAAAATATGCATACAATATAAAATCAATTCTATTACAAAAATTATGAAATTTTTTACTTTATGTAATTATTTATTTGAATTATTTTTACTTAAATCCTTTGCTCATATTTGTTTTTAAATGATTAGATCTTTAAAAAGAAAACTCTGAAAGCTTAATATTTGACATTACAACTAATGACTAAAATACTGCAATCGAAAATCGACAAACAAAATTGTTTTTAGCGATAGGATTTCTTCATTTTAATCCATCTCATTAGTAATAAAAACACAACATAAGAAGCTTAACTGATTTAAAATATGGGACTCACGATCCGAAACTTTTAATGAGCTATACTGGAAGAAATAAAATCGTGTTCATTCTTTGGAAAAGATAATCTTTCATTGATTTTTTTTTTCTGGAAGCCTGGTTTTCTTTTTTTTTATTTTTCATATAAAACGTCATTTTCTTTTTACTCTTTCAGCAAATAATAAATCTAATAATATCTATTGCAATATAGTTCCCAAACAATGATGTAATAGGATTTAATATTGTTCTAGTAACTATATTATATAAAGATTAAGTTAATTTAATTTATTGTAGCATATAATAATAAATATTAATATCGAAAACTAAAAAAAAAAAAAAAAAAATACGTGAAACCAAATTAAATCTTCTCGTTCATTTGCTATCTAGCAGAACACTACTGAAAATGTGATTTTACATGTGAAATATTTATTAGAACTTTTGTTTGTTAATTCATCCAAGTATTCTATTGAAATATGAAATATTATAGAAATATTTTCAAAGTAACATTCAAATTATTATATTGTTAATGAGGTTATATTAAATTCTCATAGTAAAAAAAGGAATAAGTGTTGATAATAAAAGGAAATATTATTTTGTAAAAGCTGAAATTTGTTATTAATATCACAATTCCAAAATTTTTCTAATGAGAATTTCTAAAAAGAAAACATCAACTTTCTTTCTGCTATCGAAACATTTACAATGCTAATAGTGAAAAACAGCATAAAAGGAAGTTATAGTCATGTAAATGTAGAACGCATAATATATAGAATATTGTAAAGATATTATGCGCTGAAATTCTACTACTTGGATGAAAAAATGAATTTTGATTCCATTCATATTTTCTACTGAAAAAGTACGCTAACATTCAGGGCGTGGTGTGTGTGAAAAGATATTAAAGTTTTTACAACAATGTAAACATGAACTAATATTTGAGGAAAACTAGCTATGAATAATTTTTCCTTTTTTGATACCAAAAATAAGCAAAATTGTAATTGAAAATGCTCATAAATACATTGTATTAAATTTTAAAAACAATAATTTTAAATAACAATGGCTTATAGTAAGCAAATCTTAAATAATAAAATTAGTTATTAGTCTAGCTATTAAAAATGTTGGTTTATTTTCATCAAAAATTCAAAAACGTTTTTAAATACAAATCTAAGATATTAATCGTAAATATTTTTAACGTTTGAGATAATTATTCATGAATTTTATAATATTGGCATATAGCATAACGTTTTAGTACCAGGGATGTTTTGCACGAATACAACAAAATAATAATAATACAACACAAATATTTTTAATATTTAAGGACAACAATTTATACAAAGCTAGAAACTTTCCAGAATTAAAAAAAAATCAATATTTGTTATATTCAAATAGGATAATATAAACGTATTTCTAAAGTTTATTAATCGCAGGATCAAAGGTAATAATTTTTTTCAATTTTTCTTACGCTCTTATTTTACTTCATTTAGCAATTCTTTAATGATTATCTTCTTATTAGTTTAAGCAGGATTACTAAGACAGGTCACTCATCCTTTCTAGGCAGGATATCGATCATTTACGTTGCAAAAAAAAATTACTTTGCTAAAGAGTTATTTCGATTATGAATTAGTTCAGTATTTCTGTCTAGACTAATCTTTCTGTCCAATCAACTTCGACTTATTAATAAAGAGGAGGAGGTTTTCGATGCAGTGGTTCACTTTTTTTATATTTCAGTTAATTAATCAGGAATTCAAAAATCTTGTTGAAGCAGATTAATGTGTTTGATTTAATTTCGAAAATATAAAAACATTTATGTGATTTTCGAAAAAAAAATATAACTTCATATATAAGTAGTAAAGAAAAATATATATCAATAAAGGTTGTTCCCTCCACACTTTTACTTGTGTAGTAGTGGATACATATATTGCCATAAATGTTGTATATAGAGCAAAGTGGATATGTACAACATGAGTTAGATGGCAACGCCATTTGTTGGCAAATAGTGAAGTTAACGTTCCTATCTCAAAAAGGATACGAGATACAGGAAAGAATCATTGCAAACTGCTCATAACTGTTCATTGTAACTGACGAAGTTTGTTATCTTAATGACTGAATCACGTACCAACTACTTAATTAATTAATAATAATTTGAGCGATTAATTTTTTATGAGAAAAAGAGTTTTTAAAACAAGAAAGAGATTTAATGTGATATTTGGTTTACTTTTGCTGTGGAAAGTATCCTAATGTATATTTTCAATTGTCGAAACAAAACAAAGAAAATAGAAAACAATATTTAAAATACACTTTATTTTCAATCCTCCAGTAGATAATCTAATTAAATCTTTGTAACAAAGAAAACTGATTTTTTTTTTATTTTCTCCCTTACCAAAATATTTAAAATTTGCTTTATTTTCCAAAAATTTTCGTCTGAATTCATAACTTTATTCTATATTCTGTATAATATAGTAGAAATAACTAGTAACGATTTCAGACAACATACTGACACTTATTTTTGCACTAATAATAAAATAATTTGATGATACATCAATTTTGCAACTACACTTTTTTTTTCATTTTATTAAAATCAAATAAAGTCTTTTGTTTTGAAATAATTTTTTTTTTCAATAATCCTTCTCTAGAATAATAAGAAAGTGTTTCATTAATCTTAACGAAAATTTCAGATAGATTAGAATCATAATTCTTTACGAAATATACTTTTCTTTAATGTAAAATTTAGCATAATTACTCGTGATATATTCGTGATCGTGATTTTACGAAATAATTTAATTAATAAGAGCAGGATGTATTCTAGTAATTAAATATTCAAATAATACATAATAATGATAAGTTTTAGATAAGAGTTAGTTAGATTAGAATTAAGTTAGTTAAGCTAAATTTTCGTGGAATGTAGAGCATTACGAAAATCACAACAATAATCAGAAATAAAGCCCTTGTAGTAGCAGATGTGAAAGGATTATAAATGGTGATTATTAGGAAATGAGATTTTATTAATAATAATAAAAAGAAAATAAATAAATGTAAATAAATACTGCATATATTTAAGTAAAAAGTATCGCTTACTTTGACGAGGAGAAATATAATAATAATACTGAAGATTATCACAATATGAATAGGGAATATCGCAATGGGAGAACATCACAATGTAACAATGAAAAATTCTCACTATGTAAAAAATTCCTCACACAAAAAGCATCTTATGCAGACAGAATAAGAAATGACTATATGTCATAAAAATGACTTGCTAGACATGTTGTCATAAAAAAAACAGGGATTTGGCGACCAACTCACACCATGTTAGAATCCCTTATGTGCACACATTTCGCTTTTGGTTTGGGGGGGGGCAAATCTGACAGCCCTCAAGGGGGACACGTCTGGTGTACAAACAGGTATTTTAAAATCCAAGTTCTGATAGAATTCAATTTCAAATTATTTGATGCTTAAATTGTTGATATAGTAATCTTATTATTGTTCAGCATAAATAATAAACTGAATTTTTTATTTTATATATTTGAATTTTTACTTTATATATTTGTCTGGTGGAATGTAAAATATATGTATCTACTTTCACAAAACATTCGTATTGAGTTTTCAGGTTATGTAGTTTGCTTTGACATAAATAGTTTATTAGAACTGTATGTGAAACCAGACATGGAAATCGTTAAGCCGTTATTTTTGTAAAGCAGAATTCGTCTTTTTGCGTCTTTTACGAATATTAAGTTGAAAAACTATTCTGTTAAAATTATTGCATTAAAACACAAATTGTAAAATTATTTTTTACAATTATTTAATTTATTTTATGCCATGTTTGTTTCAATCTGTATTTAAAGAACTAATACTTACAACTAGTTAGAAAGAAGATTTGAAAGTGTGAAATAGTTTTTTTTTTTTTTGACTTTTGAAAGATACATATTTTAAAATGTATAAAAGGAGTTTTTGATAATCTAGTAGTTTTTTGAATTTTGTTTGTTTGTTGCTTGCTTGTTGTTTGAATATTTTGTTGGTATTCTAAACAATTTATTCTACTTACAATGGTGGTACTTTAAGCCGTAATAGGGTATTGAATTTCATATTAGTATTATACAATAAAAATAAAATGTTATTACTGCATATTTGTTGTTTGTTGTTGTTTCTTATCCCACTTGGCTGGCCAAGCCCACGACCCATACGTACTCATGATTGAAGGGGAAGGAAGCAGCTTCTGGTGTGATGGACCTGTAGGTAGAAGTCTGACTTTGGCTCCGTGACGCTCTTACAGTCATAGGAGACCGGGACCTACGGCTTAAAGTGGATTCGAACCACTACAAACATCCATGGCACCGCCGAGCCCGAACGAAACCTGTGGCACCGAGCGCCAGGCGCTAGACACTCCGGCCATTCAGGTCCCAAATTTGTGAATGTCAACGGCACACTTGTGTTCCCAGGTGGTCACCCACCCAGATACTTTGACCGCGCCCAATGATGCTTGACTTCGGTGATCTAACGAGAACCGGTACATATTCAGCATGTAGTATGGCCAGTTGGCATTCAGTGGACAAACTGGCCGAGAGTGTGCGCTCTGACGCTCATTACCAGAGGTTTCGGGTTCAGCTCCTGGCACGGGGCCATGGTGACTGTAGTGGTTCAGGCCACCTGCTTCGTGAGTCCCAGTCCTCATAAGAACGTCACGGGCAAAGATCAGACCACCACCTGCAGGTGCTCCATCACAACAGAAGCTACTCCACCCTCCCTCCATCCATGATAGATCACTCATGGGATGTCTATCCGCAATGCAGGACATTGGTTAGTCACAAACAAACAAATTCGATAACGAAATTCGATATCTATATCAAAATATCGATAAAGAAAATATCACGACGAAATTTACGACATTAAAATATGTTATATTATGTACTGAAGGCGAGTACTTTATTCATTTATTTTGATATAGATATCGAATTTCGTTATCGAATTTGTTTGTTTGTATTTAATCATATGTCTGTAAATGGTATCCATGGTGTCCGGATGGAGGAAAGGAGGCAACTCTGTTGTGATGGAGCACCCAAATAGTAGAGATACGACTTTTTGCTCCGTGACGCTCTTATATGAGACCGGGACCTACGGCCAAGTGGATTCCGAACCACTACAAACAGCCATGGCCCCGCCAGGACTCCGGGCCAAAAAACCTCCGGTATCGAAAAGCGCCAGAGCGCTAGACACTCGGCCATTCAGGTCCCAAATTTGTGAATGTCAACGGCCATGCCATGCTGA